>JAIUZE010038806.1:0-10475 GCA_022085475.1 Heliosperma pusillum | reverse complement strand
TTCTGGTCACGGCATTCAAATCGAGCATGATAAGTAGATAACCAATCCATGCCCAGAATGATATCAAACTCTTCAAGAGGGAACCGAAGAAGATTAGCCGGAAAAGTAGATCCGTTTATTGATATAGGAACGTCCGAATGAAGATAAGAGTATGAAAATACATCTCCGGACGGTAAAGATATAGGAGTACTTTCTCCAACTTAAGCTTTGAGAGGTAATTTATCGGATAGTCTCCTCGAAATAAAGGACAAAGAAGCTCCCATATCAAATAAAATTAAACACGGTATTTCATAAATCGAAAACATACCAGTCACAATGTCTGGTTGAGCATCGGCCTCAGCGCGGCTCATGATGAAAATTCGACCCTTAGGTCTCCCAGGAGTAACTGGTGTAGAAGCTGTCTTCATCCTATCAGGACATACATTAGCCTTGTGTCCCGGTTTCTGACAAATAAAGCACACAAATGGCTTGTTGAAGCAGCCAACACCGGGATGAATAGGCATCTTGCACCCAAAACAGATACGACCCTTAAGATCATTGTTGTTGCTCGGAACGAATGGACGGTTACTTCGAGTTGCTTGTCCACTCTGAAAGTTCCTCCTCTTGTTTGAGAAAGAGGAGGAAAAGGAAGGTCGAGAAGTAGGATACAACGGTCTCTTGCCATAAGCATTAGGAGCAACATACGAGGTACGAGCCTCGTCGGCAATCTCTCGAATTGAACTCTCTTCCCATATAGCATCATTGTAGATAGAGACAAAAGAAGTAGCACCCCTACTGATCTTTCCCTTTACCTGAGGAGAAAGTTTTCCCAGGTAAAAGAATGCCTTGTCTTCCTCCTTTTTAATAAGCCGAGTGGCATAATGAGCCAACTCGTTGAACTTGGTTGTGAACTCCTGAACTGAGAGAACTCCTTGTTTGAAGTCCATGAATTCCTTCAGTTTCTGCTGCCTCAATTCATCCGGGTAGAACCTCGCCTCCAATAATTCACGGAAACGAGTCCAACCAAAATCAGGTTCCAACTTAGAAGTAGGGTCAGTAAGTGACCACCACTGATCAGCTTCCTTCACTAAGAAGTGGGAAGCAAGACGGACTTTATCCGTTTCAAGAACATCATATAGAGAAAAGTTCTTCTCCATTTCCCGTATCCATTCCGAAAGCTTGATGGGATCCACTTCACCACCATAGGTTTTGGCTTGGCTCCTAGATAGTTGTGAAGCAACCCATGTATAACTTCCGTGTCTCTTACAGTCGTGAGGAGGATTAGGAATAGGATTCGGCTGTTGATTTTGCTGATTCTGAATAATAAGAGTAAGAGCTGCTAGGATCGTGTTGTCAATTCTCGGAGGCATCTTGCAAAAGAAAACACAGATTAGTACTTATCATTTAGCAAGCACAAAGAGACTACAACATAAATCCTAATCTACCCATCCTACAATTCTATCTCACAAGTTTATTATTTTATTAAGGTCAAGTTATTTATACAAGGGTACACAAACGTGCGTCGGGAGCGAAAATGCTCTGATACCAACTGTGACACCCTCGAATTTGCGGAAAGATAAACAAGTAATTTAAATAAATAAAAGATGAGAATACGTTTCTAATAGGTTCACTTTAGTGAAAATCGGTAAATTTTAAAACCGGAACCTATAATTAAATATATTCATCATAACGAAGGTGTCTTAAAGAAAAAGGTTCATAACAAAAAGGAAATAATATTATACATAAGAAGTATCTGAAACGGGAGACATATCTCCCGTATAAATACAGAAATGAAAGAGTGTATAATATAATACAATCCTAAGAACCGAATATAGGTCCAAGGTAATACTTCACTCGCTAGCTCGTCAATGTACCCAAGTATGCATCACAAACCTGCCAACCGCACTAAATATAAACACGGACGCCACAGTCAGTGGGGAGTAACTCCGAGTTCTCCCAGCCACGAAATGTCGAGTTAATACAACATGAATAACATAAAAGAGATGTATATGGAAAATACAAAGCCTTAACATATACGATATGCTTTTCATGTTATGAAACAAACAACTAACATATAACTTATCATATGAAGGCTAAGCTACTCATGCAAACTATCATGTGAATCGGTTAACAAACTATACCACGAGGTAGGGCAGCTGGTATGCTTGCTCAGAGGTTACATTTAAAACATGGCCCTGATACACTCAAACCCTAATCATACAAGATATCATGTGAATCAGTTAACATCCGGTAATCCAAACTCTATCAACCTTAGCCGGCTTGCATCTCACCTTCTAACATTCATAGAATCATCAAACATGAAAGACCAATACTTCTAGAAACAGCCATAAGTTCCTAGTACAGTCAATAGTCGACTTCTGTAACTCGAGGCTATACCACAAGGTAGGAAAACATCCTAGTCTCAGACTGATCAGACCTAGCGACAACAGCTAATCCATTCCCCGTCCCATGACCAAAAGTACATGAGAATCTCTACTAGGCGACCCCCTAAGAAGAGTTGACTAGTACTTAAGCTGGCTCCATTCCCAAAGTGGAAGCAATTAGGCGCCATGCCCCGACTTGGATATAAACCCACCAAGCCGTGACACAAAAGCTATTAACCATGAACTATATACTCGTTAAAGATAGTAAGGCCTATCCATGTCATGGTCCAAGATACTCATTTAGAATTAGAATGGTCAAGACGCCATATACTCATAATTCTCTATGGGTACTTAGTCAACACGACATATATCATACAATTATACAGTCACGGGGAAAACTTCCTATCATGTGACTAATTGCATATAAATCATATTCAAATATCATATCGCCTCAGATCTACTAAGGCTCATTCATTCATTCATTAAATAAAACCTTACTTGAAGACAAATCCCCGACCCGAGTCCCGCGACGGGTCATCAGTCAAAACGGGGCTGACTAGATCTTAGTTTGACCAAACCCGTTTGGTCAAACCGGCTAGAAACAGAGCCTTAGCCATTTAGGCTTGAACATAAGAATATCATATTCATTTCATGCTATTTCATTCTAATTTCTAACATATGAATTATTAATTCTTACCAAACCCGCTTGACTTAAAGGATATCAAATTAAACTACAATCTTATGTTATAATTTCTAACATGTGAGAAATAATAATATTATGAAAAACCGTTTAATTAAATAATTTACTTATTAAAATTTCCCACTTGCTAAATATTACAAGACATAATATAATAATAACGATAAACTCAAAAAAAACCGTCACAAGTCCAAAGAGGGCTCACGGGCTGTTTTGGGCCAAGAAAGAACCGGGCCTGGACTGGGCCCACGGGCCTGGTTTGGGCTGTTTTGGTCGACTTTTCTAAAAACCGTTTCTTAATATTTCCCGCATGCTTAACATATTTAAAACCCGTCAAAACAACAACAAAACAATTAAGTATCGACTCAAGCCCAAAGGCCAATACACGGACCAACCCAGACCGGCCTGGACCGGGCCTGAACCGGCCTGAACCGGCCTGGTTAAGGTCGGTTTTCCAGCCACCTTACACGGCCCCACCAACAAACAACCCCAAATTATTTCTAACATGTTTTAATTAACAAACATCCATTTTAACCACCAATTTAACCATCATTCATACAAAAATCATGATTATGAACAAATCATCCAAATATGTCAAGAACACTAAACATGTTAAAAATTCATACAACATAATAACAATAACAACTTATCATGTTACTAGTTAAAACCGTAACTAACAATAATATAAACAAAAACAAAAGTATGTAACATTAATTCGTCGAGTAACTCGGAATCGTTACCTTAGCTAGCACAAAATCAAGTAGCACCAAAATAAGAACTAAAACCCGTCTACTAATCTTCTTCTAAAATATACGAGTCACCAAACTCGTCTTCATAATCTTCTCCTATAAGAAATGACAAAAATAACATTATTAGAATTAAAACTTGATTTCAACAATTAAAGTGTTGAAAACGATTTTGTCGGAATTGAAAATAAAACGTACATGGAGATGAAGAGCGGAGAGGAGACTCTAGAAATATAAGTTAGGACGGAGTTGGCCAAGTAACGAAGGTTTTGTGACGATTTTGCTCAAGAACGATCAAGAACGCTCAAGAACACCAAGAACGATTTTGATTATATTAAAGAAGGTATTAAATAGATATTAAGTTGATTTAATGTAAAATGAAAAGATAGTTAGTGAGTAATGGGGGAGGGTGTGCCGTGTAATTATAGAGGAATAATGGAGTCGGGTTTTGAAATTGTTGTTACGGGATTGACTCGGGTTTTATAATTATATTATGGTAATTGTTTAGATATTATTAGATATTAAGTTAATTTAATCAAATATCTAGATATTATTTAGATATTATGTTATTGTAATCAAAAGAAAGAAAATATCTAATCCTAAGAGGAGGAGGTGGAATAGGCGTGTGAAATGGGTAGAAGTCGGGTCTGTTTTTAAGCGATTAATTTTAAGTTGACAGATCGATAAAGTTACAAATATCTTAGATATTATTATTAGTTTAATCAAAAGATCAAAAGATCTAATATGAGTGGAAAATAGGTGACATGGGCGTGTGACTCATGCAAGAGTCGAGTTTCGAGTTTGTTTCGGGACTTAAGTTGACTCGGGAATAGTTAAATGACGTTCGGGTTTAAACCGTAAAACCTTCTCTTTAATTCCGAATAAATTCAAAATAATTATATTAAATTATCATAAATTCAAATAAATCTTAATAAATTAAAATAAATTAAATATATTATTTTTCAAATATAATTTCGGTCTTTCAAATTACGGGTTGTTACACAACTGATTAATATTATATATAAACTATAGAGTATATGTAACTATACTTTTAGTCTTTTAGCCGAATAACATGCTTTGGATCATACTCCGTATTTCTAACATGGAACAAGGATGCCGACCTAAAACATACAGTCTTACACTAATAAACATATTGTAATGTAATTTAAATGTAAATGATTACCTATATATGTGTAGTCTTGATAAATGAGTTTTTTTTCATTATATAAGAGTCCTGCCAATTACTTTCGCTACTACGGGTTCATAAATAGTATGTAGCATAAATAAAATATTTAACATAATGAGTACACGTTTTTAAATTCTAAACTATTTAGCTCATATATTTAATGATAGTGCCTACTATTATGACAATGCAGTCCGTGCATTTTTGCACTGGTTCAAAACTAGTGAGAATTAAACTTGGAGGTGGACTTAAAAGTAGTGCTTTTTTATTTTGACAATTGGAAAGCGAGTTAAATTTACAAGCGGATAACTCCTTTAGCTAATCTATGAGCTATCATATTAAAGCGAGTTTAAAAGTAGTACTTGGTGTACAAAGAATAACATTGTTAATATTAATTATCGTTAAATAATATACAAAAATTAATGTTTAAACGATAATATTGTTCGTTAAAATGTTAATGTTGTTCGATATTTCAATTGTTTTGAAATTAATGTCATTCACTGTTGTACGAATTTTAAAAAATTATCGTAAAATGGTTCACCCACTACTCATTTTCGATTAAATGATAAACGTTATCGTAAAAGGCGGTGGTAAGTCATAAACGGGGTTTGTATTATTAAAGGGTACAAAGGTCATTATTAGGGGCGGGATATAACAAACCTATTTTTTTTTCACCGTAAACTATTCTCGCAAGTGAGTGATTTAAAATGCTTCTGACCCAATGTGACGTTCCGTTTTTTTGTAAATAAAATTATTTATTTATTGCTAATAAATGAGTTAAATAATATATGAAAGTATCATTGTGATCCCGTCTTACAAAATAGTTACCGCAAAGTAATGACTAATAATTATTTAAATTAATTAATGATTAGAGAAGGAGTAATTTTATTTAAAAGACAACTTTTTAATAAAGAAAAATATTATGAGAACATAATTCAGCACAATTGTAAAAATATATATATTTAAAATAATAAAATATATTTTGCTCACGCATCCAAAAGATTATCTTTTACTTTTCCATCATTATACATTGTAAGTCTATAGACTACTTTAGTTTAAGGCCCAAACAGGAGTTTAAAGTTTCACGTCTCAAAATGCGTCATTAGTTACCGCATGTATGTTCTTTAATACATACGAGATTAACATATTACATTTACCAACGCGTATTTTGAAATTAATAATCGTAGTAAAACCAGTACAAATAAAGGAAATACAAGTGGTAGTAATGAAATGAATAGAGATGGACTCTCCTAAATTATCGAGAAACCATTGTTCCGTACCCAATTATTTGTTTTCCGTGACTTATATAAATATTAAATGTACCAACTTTGTCTTTAATCATGATTTGTACATATTTGATTACATATAGCACAAAAGTTTCTTGAAATTGTAAAACGGTCAACAAAACTTCGTCTCTCATAAAACTTACATGCACAATAGTTATAGTCGAGAGTTGGTGTTAATAGATTTGAAAGACAAAAACCAATGAAATAACCGTAATACCAACGAGGCCACGAGGGTGACGAAAATATTATTAATATGTAGTGAACTTAATATTTGTAGTAGCACGAGTAGTATAAAGAAAAGTAATATTATCGATAATAGTAAAATGAATAATAGTATAAGCATGTGTAGGTGTAAGTAATAACAATATTAATTGTATGAGTGGTGATCGTAACAATAGTAAAAACGTGAGCAGTGAATGTATCTCAGTAACAGACGGATAACTTTCTTCTTAATCGTGATTCAAATATGTATCGTAAATGATAAAACGTATGGATTACATAAGTTAACACAGTTATATTTCATACAAAATAAACTTTAATAGATAAACATAGTTATGTACTTATGTCCGGCGGGGATGGAGAGACGAACCGACATACATAAACGTATTAAGTAACTTTATTATTACGTAAAATCATAACAATTAGATACATAGCGTAACATTCATTTTATAAATTTAGTGAATATTTTTTTAGAAAAAGAAAATTAAAACAATCCCGTGAATTAAAACATGTATTGATATCGAGTAACTCTTCACCGTTACCTTTGAGCGTCTTTAATCGTCTTCTAGGTCCTCCTCCACTAGGTAGTAATCTTTGTCGGGGTCTTGAAGGTCTCCACCTATATAAAGACAACAAAAGATGAATATAATTCACCTTTGAGAAAGACGGAAAAATTGAAAATGAGAAAGACGGTAATTCTATTACCACACAATGGTAGAGGCCGATAAGAGGGGAAGATTATGATGAAAATTAAAGGATTTGAGTGAGTAATGAATGAGTAGTGATGAATTTGAGTTTGATCAAAAATGGGGTTAGGGTTTTGGTTAGTTGGTGAGGAAGAAGGTGAGTGGAAAAGAATGACGGAGTTAGGGTTATAAGGTGAGTGGAGAAATATGGGGGGAAAAAGCCTAAAAGCGGCTTAAGGCGTAACCCACACGGAATTCCGCGTAAAGACTGAATACGAACTCGGATTTGCTAAATTAGACACGGGAAACTAAGTTCTAGACTAAATCTAAAATTACGCTAACTAATATCCGTATAATATTTTTAAAATAAAATAGGGTACATTAGCGGGTGTTACATAGCATACCTCAAAACCATGCTTACCTCAAATCATACTTTCATAATATTTCATCTCCACAATTATGTTTTAGTTATCTGAATTTACACCAAAACAATAACATCCAAGTCCTATTTACACATCAAGCGGACTAAGCTCTCTAGGTACCCTTATCATTAAATTCTTCTATATCAGTCATCATCACATATATCCCAAATCAACTCAAACATCCCTATTTTCTTCCATATCTTACACATATTCTCGTTTATAACCACTTATATCTCTCTTCTCAATCCTCAATTCATACATTACCATTCTCTTATTATCATTTGATCATATAAACACACATGCCTCTATATAAATTGCTCAATACACAACATTATTACATATCTCATATCACAAAACCGATTTTATCTCCCCCTCACAAGGCTCATCAATCTATCCGTCCTAACCATATATAACCACACACATTTCTCACAAAACAATACAATCATGGGGAACATTATTTACTTCGAAAATCCTTCAAACTCATTCATGAAGACCAATGTATACTCAAAACAAATAACAATGATACACTATGACCCAACACGATGACACCTTCTCCGCTTATATTAGCTAAGGCACGACTTAGTACATAACTTAACACAACCATATATTGACAAAATAATTTCACAATTCACCCACTGTGGCTGAGCCACTTGGTCGAATACAACTCACTCGATGGAACACAAGACACTCGGTCGAGTACACACTCTACTCGATCGAGTAAGACGCACTTGGTAGAGAACACACTGTACTCGATCGAGTACCAAATCCTGTAACCATCCAAATGCAAAATTTTAAGACACTCGGCCAGGTGCAAAGTGCACTCGGTCGAGTGCGACGGATTTCTAAGCACTGACCCGGTTAGTAAAACAGGCATATCTCCCTCAATTGTAAGTCTATTTCGGCTCATGACCTACCGTTAGAACTTTAACAGGACAAGCTATCACCTACATTCGGAATCACATCAATATCATTTTTAGAACTTAAGTTATAGGAGTTTAAAGACAGACCTTGCAAAATCAAACTTCATACAATTCAAAAAATTTTTTTGTTACCAAACAAAATTACAATCCTTCAACATACTCATATCACATAAAAGATCACAATTCACAACCATTTACATGTTCTCATTATCTCAACATATCAATATGTATTAACTCAAAAATCATACTCAATTCATGCCAATTATTCCATATAACTTTCTCGTACCACACATACTTCATATACATAACATATGGTACCACCATAATATACTTCTCATGCTTAAATCATATTCATTCAGTTCATATACATGCTTCACATAACCATACGTATTTCACATGTACATTATTTCCAATGATAAACACATTCTTCATGCTTATAATCACATACATAATATTTAATATCATTTTCACTTACTTGAACACAGCTATTCAATTCGTTTCATCATAATCATACACATAACATAATCTCATGTAACGCATACATATAATAAGCTCGTTAACAATAACATATTTTCATGCCAAAAATCAACACCGTTTAACACATTACATTGTGTTCATGCTCATCATCATGCCATCATATTTCATGTACATCGAAAAATAACGCCACATCTATTGTAGTTCACATCTTACTACATCATCCATACCAATCACATGTGATACACACATGCCACAATTCAATCTCCACTCAATTCCACACTCATCTCCATTCCACATATTCTCAACATGCAATATATTAACAACATCAGATGCGCATAACGCCCCGACACTTTGCATAGTGACCAAGTAAGAGTTATAGAGGCAAAAGTGTGATTCCGGGACGTCTCCCGAATCTTTGCAGTAGCTCCATATGACTCCTACTCCGGTTCATTTAATTAGACTCTTCTAATTCATTGGGTTCATTGGTTTAAGGTTCCAAAATCGATCGCTCTGATACCACTTTGTAACACACCCATACACCAAGGTGTCTTACAAGACCCCATTAACACATGGGAGTGCTACCGTCTCGGTTGCCCGAGGTAGTACATATCAATTCAAGCGATAAAGGAAACAATATCTATTTAATCAATGTTTAAATATCAATACATCGCCTCAAACTAGACGACATACCGTGTGACAACCCTCGAAAATGCGGAAATATAAAACAAACAAGCATGTGAATTATATAGCGGAAATATGAAGTTTTAAAAACTTTTATACATGCAAGGAAATAATACGAGGAGTGTCAAATATTACAAACTAAAGTACGAATTATACTACATCAAGAGACGAAGTCTCTCCAAAATGTTAATAAGTAAAAGTGTTTAGCAAACAAGCTAAAATCGTCTAGAGGTGTTTTAATCCAGGGACAACGCCCGCTAGCTCACACCCGAACCCAAAATGTCAAGCAAAAAGCCATCCAAGCAAGCAACCTGTTCATCCATGAAAAAACATGAACGCCACAGTCAGTGGGGAGTAACTCCGGGTTCTCCCAGCCATATCACATTAAACGTACATAAAAGGAAATACCAAAGTAGAAGCATGCATATATAGATATACATGTGAAATACGATAAGGATAGATAGGCAATTCAATATATATAATGATAAGAGTATATGAAATACAAATCCGAATCCATCATGTTATACAAAGACTCGGGGAAGACACTCTTAGGCAACCGAATACGCTCACTAGGGCTTACATCTCACCGTTAGCGGTATAAGTTTGATAAGATTGAGACTCGACAAACAAACCCTGCCAAGTCATGCGATGATCACAATAAATCCATCATATTATCATCCATTCAAACATACCAATACATTGACGATGCCAAGTCATGCAATGACCATGAATAATAAATCATGAAATCACGCATTCAAAGACAACGACACAAAGACGACATCTCTCACGGTAAAT
>JAIUZE010038798.1:0-14969 GCA_022085475.1 Heliosperma pusillum | reverse complement strand
TATTTTTACTAGAAAAATTGGGTACTTTTCGGGTTGTTACACAGCCATATCACATTAAACGTACATAAACGGAAATACGAAAGTAGAAGCACGCATATATAGATATACATGTGAAATACGAGAAGGATAAATAGGCAATTCAATATATAAGAATATCGATACATGAAGTACAAAGTCGTAACCATCATATTATAGAAAGACTCGGGGATGACACTCTTAGGCAACCATACACTCTCACTAGGGCTTGCATCTCACCATTAGCGGCGTAAGTTTGATAAGATTGAGACTCAACAAACAAACCATGCCAAGTCATCCAAAGATCACAAATAATCAATCATATAATCATCCATTCAAACGTACAATACGTTGACGACATCTCTCACAGTAAATGACACGCACTAGCACCGTGTACATGGCAAGTATGATTAAAATCGCATCCACGGGATAAACATTTCCCTGAACGCATACACGATTCAAACATTTCGTATATGTAGACTAATTTCCTCCTAGTAGGACGACGATAAAAATATCCGATCCTAGTCTAAACCTGGCCAGACTCTCGAAATAACATTTTCCGATTCGACATGCGATAAACATTTCGCATCCAAGACTCGGTCAATCATAGACGTTGAGTACCCCAAATTCGGTCAACCTTCACGAAAGAGGCGGAAAAGAGCACAAGCATCAGAACAAGCGGTATGCTACTTGCAATGACACCACCTCGCAAGTATACAACATTTGACGGCCAGGTTGATCAACGCAAAGCGTTCGCCTCCCAACAACGTCGTCATATGCCCACTAACACATACAATTAAGAAGTAAGGATCCACTCCCCATTCCGACATTCCAGCCTTATGAACGAAGAGGTAGCCAGGAGAATGAGAGTACAAAGCACATAACAATTAGTGCTCAAACCATAACATGTGTAAAACCGACTCAAAGTGGGATATATGAAAAACCGTCACAAAACATGCGATACAAGCGAATGGAATATCATTTATTCGAAACATGAATATTTAAAGTCATTACGTAAATTTATACGATAAACGAACCATCGTAAATATTATAAATGAAAACATAAGAAAGAATTACGTTGGAGTAGGCAGCGTGTGCCAGCCGGTCAAGGGGACCGGCTGCCGGCTACCCGGCTCGCACCAACGTCACACTTGAAAAACGATTGAAAATGCAGCGTGTCCCAGCCGGTCAAATGGACCGGCTGCCGGCTACCCGGCTGGGACCAAAGTCACTTGAGAAAAATGAAGACATATGGGATGTGTCTCAGCCGGTCGGCTGACCGGCTGCCGGTTGGCCGGCTGAGACCTATATAATTCCAAAACTTTTACGTAACACAAATAATATACAGCCGCTCCCCAGCCGGTTAGTTGACCGGCTAGGGGTCGGCTGGCTGGGGCATAATATGCACGAAATTCATCTTCTTCATCCGAAACATCATACAACCAACAACAACTAACATCATCAATCATCAATTCTCATTATCAATTATCAACTAACAACAACTATCATCAACAACACAATTCCTATAATTACTAATCCTATTCTAAAAATGATTACTAACATAGAAAACACATTAAACCACGTAATTGATATCAAGTAGCCCTTCACCGTTACCTTTTTGCGTCTTCAATCCTCGTCGATGTCCTCCTCTACTATGTAGTAGTCTTTATCGAGATCTTGAAGGTCACCACCTACAATTAGATAACAAAAGATGAATATAATTTACCTTTGAGAAAGAATGATAAATTGAAAAGCGAGAAAGACGGTGATTTTATTACCAAAGAAGATAGAGGACGATGAGAGGGAAAGATTAATGTAACACCCGCAAATGTACCCTATTTGTAATTTAAAAATATTATACGGATACTTTTCAGCGAAATTTTGGATTTAGTCTAGGACTTAGTTTCCGTGTCTAATTTAGCCAATCCGAGTTCGTTTTCGGACTTTACCGAAATTCCGTGTGTGGGTGAGTTACGCCGTTAAGGCGCTTTTGGGCTTTTTCCCCCATATTTCTCCACTCAATCCCCTTATAACCTAACTCCCTCATTTCCACTTACTCTTCTTCCTCACCAAGTAACCACTAAAACCCTAACCTCCATACTTGCTCAAACTCATAATCAACACTACTTTTTCGTTACTCGCTCAAATTCACTAATTTCCGACTTAATCTTTCCCTCTCATCGTCCTCTATTTTAATTGGTAATAAAATTACTGTCTTTCTCGCTTTTCAATTATCGTCTTTCTCAAAGGGAATTATATTCCATACTTTTGTAGGGCTTTCTCAAATTCACTTTCTATTTTTGTTTTGTGCTTTGTACTCTCATTCTTCTTGGCTACCTCCACGTTCGTAAGGCTGGTAATGCGGAAGGGGGATTTATCATTACTACCTTTAATGCATGTGTGTAGTAGGCATATGACGACGTTGTGGGGAGGCGAACGCTATTGTGTGATCGACACGGCCGTTCAAATGTTTGTATACTGCGAGGTGGTGTCATTGCCATTGTAGTCGTACCGCTTGTTAGGATGATTCGTGAATATTTTCCCGCCCTCTTTCGTGAAGAGGTTCGACAAATTGGGGGGACTCGGCGTTCTCTATGATTGGACCGAGTCTGGATGCAAATGTTATTCAAGGTCGAATAGGAACAAATGTTTATTTCGAGAGCTGGCCAGGTTTAGACTAGGATCGGATATTTATATCGTCGTCCTACTAGGAGGAAATCAGTCTACATATACGAAATGTTTGAATCGTGTATGCGTTCAGGGAAATGTTTATCCCGTGGATGCGATTTTAATCATACTTGCCATGTACACGGTGGTAGTGCGTGTCATTTACCGTGAGAGATGTTGTCAACGTATTCGTACACGTTTGGATGGATGATTATATGATTGATTACTTGTGATCGTTGGATGACTTGGCATGGTTTGTTTGTCGATTCTCAATCTTATCAAGCTTATGCCGCTAACGGTGAGATGCAAGCCCTAGTGAGTGTATGGTTGCCTAAGAGTGTCATCCCCGAGTCTATCTATAATATGATGGTTACGGTTTTGTACTTCATGTATCGATATTCTTATATATTGAATTGCCTATTTATCCTTCTCGTATTTCACATGTATATTTATATATGCATAATTCTATTCCGTATTTCCATTTAAGTATGTTTATTTTGATATGGCTGGGAGAACCCGGAGTTACTCCCCACTGACTGTGGCGTTCATGTTTTTCATGGATGAACAGGTTGCTTGCTTGGATGGATTTTGCTAGTTGTATTTTGGGTTTCGGGTGTGAGCTAGCGGGCGTTGGCCTGGATGAATCACCTCTAGACGTTTATTAGCTAGTTTGCTAATAACTTTGATATTTGATAACTTTTGAGGGACTTCGTCTCTTTGTAGTATATTTTACTTTGGTTTGTAATTATTTGACATTCCTCGTATTTTTATCTTAGCATGTAAAAGTTTTAAAAACACCATATTTTCCGCTATATAAATCACATGCTTGTTATGTTTTATTTCCGCATTTTCGAGGGTTGTCACACCTGGAATTTATGAAAAAACAATTAAATCACCTTTAAATGCTCAAACATTTATCACCCATATAATGACCAATAAATTAGGACTTTAAATGTCATAAAAGTTTTATGAAAAATGTTTGTAAGAAATATTTATACACAATAAATACAAATAATATGTAAGTTAAATTCACTTTATTGTAAATAATAAAGTAGCTAGTATAGTAATAAATGGTCAAAACTTATATTAATAAAAAGATTGAATAAATATAAATATATTTTTGTTAAAATATATAACACCTACTACACCCGCTTTGACAATATAAGTCCCAACCCAATCATAGTTGCAAGATAGGCATGATAAATAAGCAACTAACTTTAGGAATATAGCTATTAGATAGGTTACAAAACATACTACAAAGGCTCAAACAGGCTAGACATAAAGAACTCAATAACAAGGGCATAAAATCAAGTCTTTTTGGTTATGTGAGGCTTATTTGAACGATAAGAACCGCCTTTTCTCATGTACTTTATCAAATGAACGCGTAAAAGTATCAAGAAACTATTGGCACACTTATGCAGTTTGATGTTATACATTCCACAAGGAGTAACACACTCAAGCCTAAAGAGAATGACACTAGTTTGTTAATGTTGCTGGCCTAGGAAGCTCTTAAAACCTCAGAAATGTAAGAGGTTTACCGACATAATTTATCAAATCTAATTAGCGAAAGACATGTCAAATACAGTCAAGACTTGATCATTGAGCTTTGTTTTCAGAATAATATGTCAAAACAATGTACATGGATGACTTAAATGGGATACAATTGCAAAAACAATGCAAATTATCATCATTTCTATTCAATTTCACCAAGACTCAACCTAATAAAAGAAAGAATATGTTTTTGGATTTTGTAAATTCTATAATTTTTATGGATTTTTTTATTTTTCAACACTCAAGGCATAATAAACACACAATATAAATAAAGAATCTCTCTCAAACCTAAATGTCACAATGTCCTTAATGTGACACTAGCAACACATCAACCACACAACATATCCAAAAACAACAGCCTATAGGACACTACTAACAAAAGGGAAAAGGAAAATAAAACTAAAGAAAGTACAATAAAAGAGAATACAAGGATAGATAATACCTGTAAATCCCTCATGATCATTTGAACTTTATAGATAAATTACCCATGGTGGCATACTCAAAACAGCGTAGTGCTCTCAAAAGTCAATCAAAAATCTGCGCATGTGCTACACAAAAGCATAAATAGCACCAAGAAATAATATGATCATATAAAAATATTGCGAGGACCGTTTCAACTTATCATTCTTATGGGACTTCATCAAACTAATTCCCTGACTAGTAAAAGGTTGACTATCAAAAAATTAATATAAATGGGAAATATAATGGTTTATTACTTCCTAAGTCTGTCTCAAAGGGAAAATAATAAAATACCTCAACCTTATAAGAATTAGGCATTACCTCATATACCCCTGATAAGTGAATATTTGTATGGTTTTAACCCCCAATTTAGCTCGGTTTTGTATGTCATTTGTGCTTTGTTAAGCCACTTTATGAGCTAATATCGTCTTCTAGGCGAATTCCTGTGTTCTAACCTGTTTTGTAGGAAAAGTGACGTTTCTACGCCCTTTTTCTATAATCCCGAGCATTTGCCTAGAACCCGACGATTTGAAGAAGCAAGCTTGACCAAGTGAAATGCATTTCAAGAAGGTTCACTAATTCGAAAGAGAGAAGAAGCAAAGACAGTTTCGTAGTTGTCGGAAGATCAATCAGTTAGGCGAAAGAAATCATCGCTTTACATCAAACCCTATCAACAAACCCGACTCAAGAGGTCAAGAGAGATGTTGGAAGTCAAGTCAAAGCAAAGGAAGATGAAACGTTAGTCAAGAGCTTCCAGAAGACCACATACCCGATCGGGTAATTGTGCTGATCCGAGCATGACGGCTTCTTCTTCCTATTTTTGTCCTATGTGTTTAATGCCCGACCTCTTCTCCACGAAACCCTAATACTATAAATAAATGCTCTAGCCCTTCATATCATATCATCTCATCTCACACAATCTCTTCACACAACATCTCTTCTCTTCTTTCTTTAGATTAGTTTTTCTTCTTTCTTAGTTTAGTTTAGTTTTAGTTTTCTCTAGTTTAGTTTAGTCTAGTTCTAAGCTTTCTTCAATTGTAGTTGTTCTACTTGTAATTGGAGTTCTAATTTTCGGGTTTGCATTTCCTATTCAAGTTCTATTCCATTTCAATCTTTGCTCATCCTTTTCGGTAATCTTTATTCTCGTCTTTACATTATAGTTTCATTTTCTTTTAGTATTTCCTTTATCATGTTTATCATTCTTAGTTTTATAATCTTAGTTTCCTTTTCATTGTTAATCATGCATAAGTAGTCACCCTTCTAGGGTGTAGGATAGCCATGTTAGATTGATTAAAAGATGTTAATTGGATAAAAGAAATTGTGCCTTTAAAACGTTGTGTCTATGCATGTTTGGATTATAACGATAGTTAACAATTTCTGGCCGGAAATAATCCACTAAAATGGAATTCTTTTCCAAGGTAGAGATACGCGAATTGAGTAGACAAAGCATGACATGGTGGATTAAGACCTAGTAAATCGTCTAAAAATCCTGCTAGACCATCTCATCTAAGATTGTAATGAACACATCATTCTTATGAACTCGCAATGAATTATTTGCATATCTTAAATCCAATTTCTCCAATATGTCAATATACATGTGTGAACCTATTTCCCTAGATTGTTTTCTATATCGAGTCATTAATTATTGTTTCATTTTTCTAGCATTAGTAATAACCATTGTGACAATCATACAAGTTAAAATTCTAATCATATCTTTTCACAAGTATCTCCCGTCTTCCCGAGATCGACCCCTTACTTCCCTAACTGCATTTATTTTTTGTTAGCCTAGCCAAGGGTTATTTATCTTAGATTAGGGTACGCGACAAACCCGATCAAATTTTGGCGCCGTTGCCGGGAGGCACGGTTTTGTTTATTTGTGATTAGTAGAGTTTCACCTTGTCTTTTTCTTTTTTTTCTTCTTTTCTTTTGTGTCGAGGAACACTTGTTCCTTGAGATTTTTCTCACATTTTCCTTGTAGTATAGTGACTCTTTTCAGGTAATAGGAATATTTTCTTTCAAAGGGATTACTTTATTTTCTCTCAATGACTATCTATTTCCAACCACCACAATGCGAGAATGAGCCTTTCCATGAATAGCTCGACCGATTTTATAGCTATTGTAGACATATTATCTCTCTTGGGTATACCCTTGATGAGACCTATATGAGGAATGTCGTGATTCATGGAATGCTCATTAAGTGTCGTAGCCTGGCTATGCAATTGAGTGGTGGAAGTTTTTATCAGAAGAGAGGAAAGGAACTTTGGATTTTCTTGGACTTTATGGCATCCCAATCTCTGGATGAAACGCACCGGCGGTTGAGAATCCAAGAGCAAATAAATGAAATCAGGGCTCAACTTCAAATACTCAAAGGGCAAAAGGAAGAACCCACGTTTAAAATTTGTAAGCCAATCAATTTTCCTTATGCCTTTTCACCCCCATGTGAGTCTATTTTCTCCTATGCTTTTTCAGCCCCCTCATGTGAGTCTAATTCTCCCCAATCATATGAATTAATAGATGACGATGATGATGGTCCAACCTTTTCTATTGAAAGTCACTCTAGTGTCGTTCCATTTGACAATTTTGAGACCCCCATTATTGATATTGACCATATGGTAGTCGAGACTTTAGACAAGGATGTTGTTAAGCCCATTTGTGACTCCAATGGAGAGTTGTCGATCGAGTCATCAGATTTCTTTGAAAATCCCTTCGCTAAGGATATTCCAGATTTATTTGAAAATGATACTGGGTTTTGTGAACCTAGCCTTGAAATTAAGTGGGATCAACCACCCATTTTTGATTCCCAATCCTTTGATTCACCCTACCCCCAATTAGAGTCCACTAATGATATTTTGGGAACTAATTGTTTGTTCCATGATCTTAAACATTTCACTCCATCTCTCACTGACGAGTGGAGCAGTTCAGTGGTCATCTATGAAGTTTGTCATGCGCACAATGATAAGATATATCAATTCTTACCTTCAATATTTCATGCCTATATCTTGTCAATTGCTTACATATGTTTTTGTATAGCTCATGCGCAGGTATATGATCGACTTCTAAGGGCATTGACATGCTTTTTAAGGCACAAAGAATGATTTTCATTAATAAAGAGTCTAGCAAGACATTTAAATTGCGCTTCTCGGGAGGCAACCCGTGTTCCTTTTCTTTTTGCATTTTTATTTTTTGTATTCCCTTTTTCGTTGTTAGGATTTATTTTGCAGATGAAAGAATTTTTGAAGAATCTATAAAGACCTTCCTTGTCAAGTCCAAAAGACTAGCTTGGGGGAGTCCGCGCTGACTAGTAAGCTTCACTCTTCTTTCATTTTTCCTTTTACCCATTAAGCATCTCATTGCATATTTTGTCTTTGTGCTCACATTGAGGACAATGTGATGTTTAGCTTGGGGGAGGGATTGCATTTTCCCATTTTGCATTTTAGTCGATCATTTTTTAAATTTTGAATAAAAGAAAGAGAAGACTTTTGAGAAAATTTAAAAATTTCTGAACATAATTGAATGCTTTTCATGCTTTGCTTGCTTGTTTACTATGCTATCATGTTACATTTCCCAAAATTAGAGCTTTCAAAAGATAATGATTCAATATTCATTGAATTGTGCATACATGGGGAAGTCTTGTACACAGTAGGCATGGAATGAATCTATAGATGAGTACGCTTGATCTTGACATTTGGCAAGTTACATATATTGTAAGGTAGAACCTCCTTAGACTGGTACATCCATACCCAGTCTCAGTTAGGTGTGTGTAGTTCTCCTTGTGATGTGTGTCATGTCAAAACGCATAAGTATGGTTCTCATTTCATTTCTATAAGCATTGCATTCATGATTCACTATGATTTGAAGCCTTTTCACTTTAATTTGCCCCTCAAAATAAGCCCCTTCATACAAATGTTTCACAAAATAATAGCTACACATAAAAATTGCCTACCTTTTGAGCTAGTAGCTAGACTATGGTGTGTAGGTGCTCTTTTGAGAAGATTTGTTCTTATATGACAAAGTGAATTTGGGAGAACGAAAATGTAAAATAAGTGATATTATGTTCAGAAAAGAAAAAAAATGAATGAAATAGAAAAAGGAAAGAAAAAAAAGAGAAATCGAAAAAGAAAAAAAAAAAAAGAAAAAAGAACTTGTGAGTAACTCCTCAAAATGTCAATTCAATGATTAGAAGGAGTTTACCCTTGTGTTTCGTGTGTAATAAGCCAATTTGTTTCTTTTGGCCTCGTTATCCGTCTTTTAGGAATTAATCGAAGGTTTGGATTGAGTATTCATTTATCATTGGTCAGTTGCTAGCTCATTCTAACCTTCACATGACCATAACTATTTGTCCACCTTTCACCCATTTCTCAAAGCCTTCTTCTTATTTTTCGGCTTCTTTTCTGTGTGCATTGTGATCTTTGACTTGTGTTTTGAATTGTTTACCATATTAGACTGCGGACACATTTTCATAAGTTGTAGATAGGTGAGTGTCTCAAAAACATTTACACATAAAGAAATCACCTTTTACATACAATGAGTGTTCGAGTGAGTCGTGAGAGTCCATATGTCAAAAGATCAAGCAAGAGCCAAAAATCTATAGTGAAATTCTTTGTGCTACGCCGTTATGTAAATCTCAGCCATGTTTATGTATCATTCTTGCCCACATTGTTTTTGGGTTATGATTCATTATGTTTCCAAAGCTTTATGCTGAGATTTGTTTCCTGATGGTGTAGAAACCAACGCTTGCAACCTTGTCCTGGTAATGTTTGTTATGTTTGCTTGAGGACAAGCAAAGGTTTATCTTGGGGGAGTTTGATAAGTGAATATTTGTATGGTTTTAACCCACAATTTAGCTCGGTTTTGTATGTCATTTGTGCTTTGTTAAGCCACTTTATGAGCTAATATCGTCTTCTAGGCGAATTCATGTGTTCTAACCTGTTTTGTAGGAAAAGTGACGTTTCTACGCCCTTTTTCTATATTCCCGAGCATTTGCCTAGAACCCGGCGATTTGAAGAAGCAAGCTTGACCAAGTGAAAGGAATTTCAAGAAGGTTCACTAATTCGAAAGAGAAAAGAAGCAACGACAGTTTCGTAGTTGTCGGAAGATCAATTAGTTAGGCGAAAGAAATCATCGCTTTACATCAAACCCTATCAACAAACCCGACTCAAGAGGTCAAGGGGGATGTTGGAAGTCAAGTCAAAGCAAAGGAAGATGAAACGTTAGTCAAGAGCTTCCAGAAGACCACATACCCGATCGGGTAAATGTGTACCCGATCGGGTAAGTGTGCTGATCCGAGCATGACGGCTTCTTCTTCATATTTTTGTCCTATGTGTTTAATGCCCGACCTCTTCTCCACGAAACCCTAATACTATAAATAGATGCTCTAGCCCCTCATATCATATCATCTCATCTCACACAATCTCTTCACACAACATCTCTTCTCTTCTTTCTTTAGATTAGTTTTTCTTCTTTCTTAGTTTAGTTTAGTTTTAGTTTTCTCTAGTTTAGTTTACTCTAGTTCTAAGCTTTCTTCAATTGTAGTTGTTCTACTTGTAATTGGAATTCTAATTTCCAGGTTTGCATTTCCTATTCAAGTTCTTATTCCATTTCAATCTTTGCTCATCCTTTTCGGTAATCTTTATTCTCGTCTTTACATTATAGTTTCATTTTCTTTTAGTATTTCTTTTATCATGTTTATCATTCCTAGTTTTATAATCTTAGTTTCCTTTTCATTGTTAATCATGCATAAGTAGTCACCTTTCTAGGGTGTAGGATAGCCATGTTAGATTGATTAAAAGATGTTAATTGGATAAAAGAAATTGTGCTTTTAAAACGTTGTGTCTATGCATGTTTGGAATGTAACGATAGTTAACGACTTCTGGCCGGAAATCATCAACTAAAATGGAATTATTTTCCAAGGTAGACATACGAGATTTGAATAGACAAAGCATGACATGGTGGATTAAGACCTAGTAAATCGCCTAAAAAGCCTGCTAGACCATCTGATCTATGATTGTAATGAACACATCATTCTTACGAACTCGCAATGAATTATTTGCATATCTTAAATCCAATTTCTCCAATATGTCAATCTACATGTGTGAACCTATTTCCCTAGATCGTTTTCTATATTGAGTCATTAATTATTGTTTCAGTTTTCTAGCATTAGTAATAACCATTGTGACAATCATACAAGTTGAAATTCTAATCATATCTTTTCACAAGTATCTCCTGTCTCCCCGAAATCGACCCCTTACTTCCCTAATTACATTAATTTGTTATTAGCCTAGTCTGGGTAATTTATCTTTGCATCGGGCTTGCGACAGGCTTGATCAAATTTTGGCGCCGTTGCCGGGGAGCACGGTTTTGTTTATTTGTGATTAGTAGAGTTTTACCTTGTTTTTTTCTTTTTTCTTCTTTTCTTTTGTGTCGAGGAACACTTGTTCCTTGCGATTTTTCTCACCTTTTCCTTGTAGTATAGTGACTCTTTTCAGGTAATAGGAATACTTTCTTTCAAAGGAATTGCTTTATTTTCTCTCAATGACTATCTATTTCCAACCTCCACAATGTGAGAATGAGCCTTTCCATGAATACCTCGACCGATTTTATAGTTGTTGTAGACATATTATCTCTCTTGGGTATACCCTTGATGAGACCTATATGAGGAATGTCGTGATTCATGGAATGCTCATTGAGTGTCGTAGCCTGGCTATGCAATTGAGTGCTGGAAGTTTTTATCAGAAGAGAGGAAAGGAACTTTGGATTTTCTTGGACTTTATGGCATCCCAATCTTGGGATGAAACGCACCGGCGGTTGGGAATCCAAGAGCAAATCAATGAAATCAAGGTTCAACTTCAAATACTCAAAGGGCAAAAGGAAGAACCCACGTTTACAAAATGTAAGCCAATCAATTTTCCTTATGCTTTTTCACCCCCATGTGAGTCTATTTTCTCCTATGCTTTTTCAACCCCCTCATGTGAGTCTAATTCTCCCCAATCATATGAATTAATAGATGACGATGATGATGGTCCCATCTTTTCTATTGAAAGTCACTCTAGTGTCGTTCTATTTGACAATTTTGAGACCCCCATTATTGATATTGAGCATATGGTAGTCGAGACTTTAGCCAAGGATGTTGTTAAGCCCATTTGTGACTCCAATGGAGAGTTGTCGATCGAGTCATCAGATTTCTTTGAAAATCCCTTCGCTAAGGATATTCCAGATTTATTTGAAAATGATACTGGGTTTTGTGAACCTAGCTTTGAAATTAAGTGGGATCAACCACCCATTTTTTATTCCCAATCCTTTGATTCACCCTACCCCCAATTAGAGTCCACTAATGACATTTTGGGAACTCATTGTTTGTTCCATGATCTTAAACATTTCACTCCATCTCTCACTGACGAGTGGAGCAGTTCAGTTGTCATCTATGAAGTTTGTCGTGCGCACAATGATAAGATATATCAATTCTTACCTTCAATATTTCATGCCTATATCTTGTCAATTGCTTACATATGTTTTTGTATAGCTCATGCGCAGGTATATGATTGACTTCTAAGGCCATTGACATGCTTTTTAAGGCACAAAGAATATTTTTCATTAATAAAGAGTCTAGCAAGACATTTAAATTGCGCTTCTCGGGAGGCAACCCGTGTTGTTTTTCTTTTTGCATTTTTATTTTTGTATTCCCTTTTTCGTTGTTAGAATTTATTTTGCAGATGAAAGAGTTTTTGAAGAATCTATAAAGACCTTCCTTGTCAAGTCCAAAAGACTAGCTTGGGGGAGTCTGCGCTGACTAGTAAGCTTCACTCTTCTTTCATTTTTCCTTTTCCCCATTAAGCATCTCATTGCATATTTTGTCTTTGTGCTCAAATTGAGGACAATGTGATGTTTAGCTTGGGGGAGGGATTGCATTTTCCCATTTTGCATTTTAGTTTATCATTTTTCAAATTTTGAATAAAAGAAAGAGAAGATTTTTGAGAAAATTTAAAAATTTCTGAACACAATTGAATGCTTTTCATGCTTTGCTTGCTTGTTTACTATGCTATCATGTTACATTTCCCAAACTTAGAGCTTTCAAAGATAATGATTCAATATTTATTGAATGTGCCATGATATCGGGAAGTCTTGTAAACAGTAGGCATGGAATGAATCTATAGATGAGTACGCTTGATCTTGACATTTGGCAAGTTACATATATTGTAAGGTAGAACCTCCATAGGCTGGTACATCTATACCCAGTCTCATCTAGGTGTGTGTAGTTCTCCTTGTGATGTGTGTCATGTCAAAACGCATAAGTATGGTTCTCATTTCATTTCTATAAGCATTGCATTCATGATTCACTATGATTTGAAGCCTTTTTCACTTTAAATTGCCCCTCAAAATTAGCCCCTTCATACAATAGCTTCACAAAATAATAGCTACACATAAAAACTGCCTACCTTTTGAGCTAGTAGCTAGACTATGGTGTGTGGGTGCTCTTTTGAGAAGATTTGTTCTTATATGACAAAGTGAATTTGGGAGAACGAAAATGTACAAGAAGTGATGTTATGTTCAGAAAAGAAAAAAAAATGAATGAAATAGAAAAAGAAAAGAAAAAAAAAAGAGAAATCGAAAAAGAAATAAAAAAAAGAAGAAGTTGTGAGTATCTCCTCAAAATGTCAATTCAATGATTAGAAGGAGTTTACCCTTGTGTTTCGTCTGTAATAAGCCAATTTTTTTCTTTTGGCCTCGTTATCCGTCTTTTGGGAATTGATCGAAGGTTTGGATTGAGTATTCATTTATCATTGGTCAGTTGCTAGCTCATTCTAACCTTCACATGACCATAACTATTTGTCCACCTTTCACCCATTTCCCAAAGCCTTCTTATTATTTTTCGGCTTCTTTTCTATGTGCATTGTGATCTTTGACTTGTGTTTTGAATTGTTTACCATATTTGACTGCGGACACATTTTCATAAGTCGTAGATAGGTGAGTGTCTCTCAAAAACATTTACACATAAAGAAATCACCTTTTACATACAATGAGTGTTCGAGTGAGTCGTGAGAGTCCATATGTCAAAAGATCAAGCAAGAGCCGAAAATCTATAGTGAAATTCTTTGTGCTACGCCGTTATGTAAATCTCAGCCATGTTTATGTATCATTCTTGCCCACATTGTTTTTGGGTTATGATTCATTATGTTTCCAAAGCTTTATGCTGAGATTTGTTTCCTGATGGTGTAGAAACCAACGCTTGCAACCTTGTCCTGGTATTGTTTGTTATGTTTGCTTGAGGACAAGCAAAGGTTTATCTTGGGGGAGTTTGATAAGTGAATATTTGTATGGTTTTAACCCCCAATTTAGCTCGGTTTTGTATGTCATTTGTGCTTTGTTAAGCCACTTTATGAGCTAATATCGTCTTCTAGGCGAATTCATGTGTTCTAACCTGTTTTGTAGGGAAAGTGACGTTTCTACGCCCTTTTTCTATATTCCCGAGCATTTGCCTAGAACCCGACGATTTGAAGAAGCAAGCTTGACCAAGTGAAAGGCATTTCAATAAGGTTCACTAATTCGAAAGAGAGAAGAAGCAAAGACAGTTTCGTAGTTGTCGGAAGATCAATCAGTTAGGCGAAAGAAATCATCGCTTTACATTAAACCCTATCAACAAACCCGACTCAAGAGGTCAAGGGGGATGTTGGAAGTCAAGTCAAAGCAAAGGAAGATGAAACGTTAGTCAAGAGCTTCCAGAAGACCACATACCCGATCGGGTAAGTGTGCTGCTCCGAGCATGACGGCTTCTTCTTCCTATTTTTGTCCTATGTGTTTAATGCCCGACCTCTTCTCCACAAAACCCTAATACTATAAATAGATGCTCTAGCCCCTCATATCATATCATCTCATCTCACACAATCTCTTCACACAACATCTCTTCTCTTCTTTCTTTAGATTAGTTTTTCTTCTTTCTTAGTTTAGTTTAGTTTTAGTTTTCTCTAGTTTAGTTTAGTCTAGTTCTAAGCTTTCTTCAATTGTAGTTGTTCTACTTGTAATTTGAATTCTAATTTCCGGGTTTGCATTTCCTATTCAAGTTCTTATTCCATTTCAATCTTTGCTCATCCTTTTCGGTAATCTTTATTCTCGTGTTTACATTATAGTTTCATTTTCTTTTAGTATTTCCTTTATCATGTTTATCATTCTTAGTTTTATAATCTTAGTTTCCTTTTAATTGTTAATCATGCATAAGTAGTCACCTTTCTAGGGTGTAGGATAGCCATGTTAGATTGATTAAAAGATGATAATTGGATAAAAGG
>JAIUZE010038782.1:0-10619 GCA_022085475.1 Heliosperma pusillum | reverse complement strand
CCCCCCCCCCCCCCCCCCCCCCCCCCCGAACACATAGAAATACGGAGTATTACACAAACAATCTTGCATGAAACCAACCAAATAACGACGACCTAGACGGAGACCATAAACCCGTGCAATCTGAACACGATAGATGGGGGAAGGGGGAACACCATACCGCTCTAAAAAGAAACGACACGCAAAAGATGGGACATGCTCATCCCAAAGACCCGATAGGTGAGGGAGCGAGGGGGCAAGGTGTAATACCCATAAAATCCGTCAATAAAATGAAAAGGAAATTTAAAAATAATAATAATAAAGTATCAATAAGAGATAAAATGAAAAATTTGGTAACAATACAATTACCGCTAGTCGCTTAATTTAATAATAAATATCATCGTCAAACATTAAGAATAAATAATAATAAAATGCATTCCTTAAATTAATTCACCCATGACAAACTAAGAAAAGAACATATACACAATCCTTGTGTCGATAATTGGTAAAATCATATTGCATTTGGAAGTTGTATAAAACACCGCCTCGCGTATCATTTTCTGCTCTGCGCAAACCCGACTCAACACCACCTAAAACAAAATCCTAGCAGCCATGATGATCCCTAAGATCCTATGTCATGCCTAGAGCAATTGGTCCAATGAGAAAAAAAAAAAAAAAAAAAAAGACGCCCCTCTTCCCCATGTGTGCCACCACCCTACACCCCTACTCCCCTTCTTCCCAACACCCTTCTTTTTATTCTTCCCATAACCACTCCTATTTACTCATAATTCAACATTTCCATCAGATTTTCATTCAAAACAAAACAACAACAAAAAAAGATATAGAGAGAGGGAGAGCAAGGAAGAAACCAAGAGAAGTAGAAGGAGAAGAAGAAAGCTAGGAGGAGGATCTTGCCTAAACACCAAGTTCTTCACTTTGTAAGGACTAAATTACTAAACTAATAGCATTTTATTCTCATTCAACACTTAATCTTGAGTAAAATAAACCCTTAAATGAACTATAAGAGTCTTCATACATGCATGCAAGAACCTATACACATAACAATCATCAAAGTGTCAAATCCGGAGGTTGATAACTAACAGAATAAAAATCCGACTTAGACTTGTTTTATTGCTATGAAAAACATATGTGTCGTAGGTCTTTCTGTCTATAACCAGTGTACAAACTTTTGTCATAATACCATGAGTCGTTTTCAAATGAAAAATCATACAAAATAACATGATTCTGGACAATCGAATCTGCTAGTCTCAATGTTTGTGTCTTAAAACGTAATTTAAAGGATTAATGAGGACAAACCCTTTTACCACAATGACCTATAAGGAATATATAGAATACTAGGCCCTTGAATCAACTCATTTGAATTTATAATCTTTGTAATCCACTTAAGAACATTTTGTGACTCATATTCTGACCACTGGTTAAAGATCCGACCAATAGTACATCTTAAACCTATTTTTGGCTAACATTGTATAACCATAAAAGTTGGTAGACTAAATACTAGACATATTGGAGTTGGTTTCGTCCAAGAATATTAATTATTTGATTTTATATGATTTTTGCAACACAAAATGACAATCTGGAGATCTGATAAAATATTGTTCTTTAGATCGATAGTTGAGAATCTACCTTTTTCGAATAGACCACTAGTAAATAAAGTTATACTAAAGATAAATTCTTGATATTTGACTATGATAAACTTTAATGAAGGACATGCATGTTGGTCTTTTGGAAACCGATATTTCGACTATTTAAACACCCGAACCAGCCCAAAACGTTCTGTGACTCGGAAACCGTCAAGTTTTACTAAACAGAATTTTCAGAGGCCTTAGAGTCGTTTTTGGACTGTTAGTATTTGACACTTAACGTTGTAGGACATCTTAAAAAATCCAACCTCACTGGTCTTACCCCAACAAGTTAAGTAACGAAGGACTTATGATGTTTTTAAGTCTCTATTCAGAATCTGTAAAACCGTAAAGTATGTATAAGATAGTAAACTTGTGTAAACCAAGTGTATAAGCTATAACTTGTTAAACCAAAAACACCAACTTGATAAAATACTCTTAAATATTCTGATCATGAACGTATTTCGCTTTCTTAAGAATAAAACCCGGAACAAAATGTTCAAAATGTAAACATAACAAAAACCGAGTAAAATGCATAAAATCAATTGAACTAGTTAAGGACCGTCTGGAATAATTTAGTAACGAGTACTTTATGTATATTGTAGACTCGGGATTTGTAGAAGAAGCACTTTAAACTTCTAGACCAGCTCATAAGGTAAGGGAAACGATTGTCCATACACTATTCTTGAACTATTGAGTATTGTTTCAACTGTTATTTGGTGTATAATGTTTATAATGGTTGTTATTATAAGTTTGGATTATTGTGATGAAATATTGAAAAATAATTGATGTTATTCCATCCTTTGAAGTGTTGAAATATAATAAAGGACTCATAACTTTTAAGAGTTTGAAAACCAAAATCGTTTGATCTTTTGTACAAGTTATGGAGATGGTTAAGTTATGGAGATGGTTAGTCTCAAGAAATGGATTTAATTGTTTGGAAATGGTTTTGATTTTTGGTTTGAACGGTTTTGGTAGAGGGGTAGGTTGTTCCCAAATAATAAAAGGGGACCTCCTATACAGAGCTTTTGGTGGGGGTTAGTTGATCGAGACTCCGTCCTCTTATCTTCCTCCTTGGGGTTGGCCCTTGGAGGGGTGTGCACACTCGGGATTTTTGGACAGTTATTGTACATGGTTTGGTGAACCCCGTCTTATCCGGACTAGGGCGAGGGGATCCTCTCCATACGGCCTCTATCCATTACTTACTAAAGAAAGTGAAGAAATTTTTTCTTCAAAGGAAAGTGTTTTAAGATTTGGAAGGACTAACTATTTTGGATCGGATTTCCTTATTTAGAAACTTGAACTTCTCAATGATATTCTACTTTCTTATGAATTCTAAATTTAAGTAAAACTCTTATTTACTTTTGGACTGTTTACCTTACTCAACATTATTGTTGACCCTCTTTTTGTTTTTGTCCTTAATTGGAACTGCTATGACCACTATTGTGAGAGCAGATCGTGTGACAGGTAATCCAAGGAACTAGGACGTGGGAACCACTGGAGAGCGCGCGCGATATTGTTTTTATTGGAAACCAATGTTTAGACAATTATCTTTATTTTGCATCATCAAACTTATTCGCTTCCGCAAACATTTGGATTTGGTTGTAATCGGATTTTACTCTTTGGTTTTAATTCACGTGGACATTTATCCCTTTGAATTACATGATTTGAATACTTCTACTACAATTGGTTCAATTGTGACACATCCATGTTCCGAATTTTACATAAAAACTCTATTTTTAAATATAACGAATTATGGGGGTGTTACACAAGGGGAAGGGGAACACCATATCAACCGAAAAGGACAATAACACATAAACCATCATGACATAAACTTGATGGGTGATACCCATCTTGAAGACCGACATAAAAAACATACCTTGACCTTGGGATACAACAAACCTTACTGGGGATGGGAGAGACCTGTGACACCCAGGTTGCATGCAAGACCAAAGGGAGGGTAAATAACATCGACCGGTGATAAGGGTAGACCATCAAGGCATAACGATCGCCAACACCGAAGAGGAGGAGGCGAGAAAGAAACTGACGGGACCGTAGAGGAGACTGAGTCAAAGATAGAAGGATGCATTAATAAACTTGTGATCGATCGATCGTCGGAGATGGCTCAAAGGAAGAACCCATCTCCGACGAACTGGTGGCAGTAGAAGGGAGGACAGAGGGTAGAAAAGCGGCAGCAGATCAAGATTGATTAGGGTTAGAGAGTTTTCAGAGAGAAAGAAGAGAAAATATTTTTAAGAGAGAGAAGCTGCGTATTGTAATTATTTTTTAAGATGTTTTGTCTGCTCTAGTTGAAGCCGCTAAGAGTCTATCTCATGGTAAAGATGGCATGGAGTTGGTTCGACAACAAGACGGAGTGGTGATCGAGAGTAGTGAATAATAAACTGATTAGGATAAACACTGTTTTTCGTAAATAAAGACGTAACTTTTACTTCTTTTTTTACGTGAGAAATCAATTGGGTGCTTCTCGACAAAAAAAAACGGAGACCATAGGTGGTTCTGAGCATATAGAAAAAAAAAGCCTTTAGGCACTTGTTTGAAGATCTGGTAAACATTAAATGCCTTGTGACAAAACAAAAAAAAATCCTTATTATACTCTTTCTATATTTAAATGTACAATTATGAGGAGTTGTACATAGTATGGTCAGTCGAGAAGTTAAAACTCCTTAAGGATAAAGAATATAACCTTTTAATTACAGAATTACTTTTTCACATACGAGATTTACTCGTTCACATACATATTTTCATTACCCTTCCACTCCATACCCTTTTCCTATACCTAGAAAAATTAAAACTTATGCATTACATTTCCCTTAAAATCGAATTTAATTGTTTCAAAAACTTGAATAATGGATTATAATTATCCAACTACTTAAGTAACTTTAGTCTTGAGCAATTATTACTATGTATTGTTGGAATTATTAGGGTTTAGTTAATTGTTAATTAGTAAAATTTGTTGTGAAAGAGTACTTATCAATCATTATCAACAAAGGGGTGGTCGGTGGCCACATACGGTGGTTGCACTAGTCAGTACTTGAAAGTTGTCGGAGCAGGGGAGGGGGAGTGCGGGAGATTGGGAAGCTGTATCAAAACAATGACCATTAGCAAATTGTATCATTACATCAACCCTAATAACTAATAAGAAGCACTAGCACCAATACTGGTACATCAATAAGCCATAACATGCTAACTTTTTAGATTTCCAAACTCTTAAAAATGAAGTACAAGACTACACGGTAACCACATTTTCATATCAGTTAGAAGCTTAACAAACTGGACCAATACTGGTGTACCCTGTTTGTTTTGTTTTTCTTTTAAAATTATTATTTGTTTTTTGAATTGGGTGGGTGATGGTGGGGGTTGCCAGAGAGGGTATCCCACGTTGGTTGGAGTGAAGTCAGTCGGAACAAGCGGTGAACATAATTTTTTCAACTAGATGAAGTGGTGGTGGTGGTGAAGGGAGATGAGAAAGGAAAAAAATGAATTGGGTGAGTGAATGAGAAAATGAAAAGGGTTAAATTGTAAAATGCGTATGTGAAAGAGTAAAATTCGTATGTGAAAAAACACGTCCCTTTAATTATTGATTACATAGGTAAATTAACAAACTCGAAACACAAAAGATGCTCTTGATAGGCTCAAAGAAAGTTGAGCACAACAAAGAAGTACATAAATGAATACACGAAGGCCATATTTTGCCAACAATGAAGAACTAAATAGGAGGTGTGTTGAAATTAAGGGCACTTGGGCTTGCCCTTGTTGTTCTTCATGTCCCTGTAGCAAGGGCACTGGTGCTTGTTGCCATAAGTACCGGAAGGAACGCACTTGCACTTCAAACAGCATATGTTGCAGTACTTCAAGCATCGATCCTGAACGCTTGCTTTCGAGCATCTTGCTTTGCACTTGCTACCACAGATTGCTTTAACTTGACACCACGAGTTGTAGAATAAGTAATTGGAAGACAAAGGAAAACAAAATAGCAAACCCTTCGTATCAAATATGTATTGGAACTAGAGCCGGTAAAATAGATTGAATTGTGTGAGCGTCTTAACCCTAACCAGACCCATATAATTTTTTATTTCTCAATCCGACTTATATACTTCATTTATATTTAAGATCTTTATTTCAACCCACTTAACATGTACAGCCAATTATACCAAACAACCTAACTAAGCTAGATAACCAAATAACCCAAAAAGATTATCTTTTTTTTTTTTTTTTTTTTTTTTTTTTTTTTTTGGCAGCCGTAAAGGAGTGAAATTACATGATGTTATGGCCTATATGACCATTGTTACATCCATAATTATTCAACATAAAAACAAATTGTAAAACTAAAGAAGCCGATACTATGCCATAACTAAAGATACATCTGATAATATAAACATGCTGGATGAGACATGTAGCTTGGGGACGACGGTCAACTTCTTCCACGTCTTCAGTGATGCTAGGAACTCCAAAAGGCCAACGAGATGAACTAGGTGTACTTACGCCACTAGAGCGTAGAAAAGGATGGTGGAATGCGAGCCTAACAGACTTGCCTCCGATGGAGAGGATTCTCCTACACCTAGCTAAATCTTCACAGTCCAAAGACCAGCAACTCAAAGAGTCAAGCAAACTAAAAACGAGGAATCCAAAGATCCGCATATCCAAACTCCCAGTGGCACATCCCGCACAAACCAGACAATTAGTCATTTTCAGCGAGGAATACCAACTTAAGACAAGAACCATGAAATTAAACGACCTAAGGGAAAGTCTCTCAAAAGAGACGATTATTTGAAAAAACATTAAAGGAAAGGAAGTTGAAATAAGCGACATTACTTAGGGAAGACCACCGCATCCAACTCAACCAACATCACTACCCAATCCCTACTCGACCCTACCACTTCACCTCCAACGCGAAAACCCCGCTTAAGCTTCACTCACTCCAAAAAGATTATCAATGGTATGTTTTATTTTTAGAAAAATGTTGGGTGTGTTATCGAGCCAACAAATCTTAATTATGAATATTACAACAAGTCAGTCATTCGTGTCAGAAGACTTCAACCCAAACCCAAATAAATTTGTGTCGTGCCCGTGTGAACCCACTTACTTAATGGGTTAAACGTCTTAACCTTAACTTGTTAATATTGTATCAGGTTTGTGTAATTGACACGCTAGTTGGAACTACTCTCATTGCTCTGCACTTGTTGCCACACATTGCTTTGATTTGGCCCTACGAGATAAGGACAAAATAATTGGAATATAAAAGGTAAAAAAGCAAATATCAGTCCAACTATAGCACTGTCATATAAGTGAGAAGAGTTGCACTAGGAACTTACATGTCACTATACTACAATATTGATTCTCTGAGTGCACCTTGTACATGGCCTTAGACACCAGAATCATCACAAATGGGTCTCTTAAAAGTTGTAATACTGGGCTAGGGTCTCAGCTCTTCATTTGGTGTCAAGGTTGTCTAATTTGACGTGAATATGCCACGTCTGATACATGATAAAATTCGTAATCTGCCGGGTTAAGGGCATCTAGTAACACAGTCTAACCTCTCAGATTCGTAATTTGGCATGAAAAAAGCATTAAAATAAAAAAGTATACATCATACAGTATCCCAAAAGAGTAATCAAAGTATAATCGCATTCATAAGTCATGAATCAAACAAGAAGAAAAATTACCAGGTTGCGCATTCAGTGGTTTCACAACAATGGAAGCCAAGATAAGGGAAATAAGAAGCAAAATTGCAAGGAAGAGCCTCATATTGAGGTTCAAAACTAAGGTTGTTAGGTGGAGCTAAACAACAAAGGTTCTAGTTATGACTATTGTTTGAATGTTTGATAGGTTTTAGTGAAATAAGGAGACTGGGAGTGCATACTCTATATATAGATGGACAAGTCAAGATAGCAGGTGTTAGTGGAGGACAGACGCCACTAAAATTGGCATGGTCCAACATTTGTTGTGCACGTCACACTGATTTCTAGTAACTTCATGAAGCCTTTTACAAAATGTGTGGGAAAAACTCAGACGAATGCAATGATCACTAGTGGTCAACTACTGAATCGTTATGCGTAACATATCGTTGGTGTATCCTACTTGCTTCTCTTGCACGGATTTTCAGACTTACAATTTGTGATGACAAGGTGTCACGGTGACCGATGACGGATCTCAGTGTGCTTTCGAGGACGTCTATACTTCCATAGTTTCATTGGTAGATAATCGCCTTAAGAACAAAGGCTTAAACCCAAATCCCTTTATTCAATAAAATTTTCTCCGTTTCCTCATCTCCCCATTTCTTCCAAGTGGTTTGAATTCATCATTGAACGATCTATCGGGAATTCAAGCCATAATTTTCCGCCAAGACTGTCTAGACTGACCGACCAGAAATTTTCCCAAAACAGCTTGGCACCAACCGATCGACAACTAATTTGTTAATCATTCAAGTAAGTGGTGTCTATTACCATTTTCACAAGGTTGAGATACAGAAGTTTCTAACCATGCTAAAGAGAATGGGAAGCATAGACACAAGCTTGCTTCAACGATAAGTCTTAATGGAAACAAAACTAAGTTTTGCAAAATCCCAAATAACAAAAACTATAACTAAAGATAATGTTTAAAATTTAAATACTTCAAGGTAAAGTCTTTTCAAATAGAGCACTCAAAATTTACATCTAAATTGTTAAAAATTCAAAGAATTAGAGCGGTGATATAAATGGTTATACCCATATTATCCATTACGGTACATATTTGACAATTTCATGCCCAAATCCACGTACTATACCTTCATGCCCAACCCTGCCTCCATAGAAAAACACCACCACCACCTCCCCTCACCAGTCACCACCACGTCGTCGTTTACCCATAACTGCCACTAGCTGGCCTGGCCCCAACAGCCTGACTACCAATACCCTACCAATCTGTATCCCCACCGCGACCCACTCCTTTGCAGCAGCCTCCTACCACCGGCACCTCTCCTTCACTCACTCCCACTGCCGCCCACCGGCACATTACCTCCAACCAGCACCCTCAAACCCTATTAAACCCCAAAACCATATTACTTAAATTATGGGAATTAAACATCAATTTGTTCAATAATGTATAATTACAACATTAAATATATTTTCTATGTGCAAATTCTCTTTCATAATTAAAGAAATTGATTGATTAAGAAGTTGAATGGTTAGGTATTGCGAGAAATTGATTTAGTGTTTTTTCTTAGTTTAAGTGAGTAAGGGGTCTCAAACGGAAAGTATTGTGTAGATAATACTACGAGAGCAAAAAACTTACTGTGTAAATAAACTACGTTTATACATATGATATAAAACACTGATATTGATAGGTGAACCTCTACGGCTCTACATAGGGAATGTGTGGTTATTTATTACCATCGTTTTTTTAAGCCTTAAGTGTTACCATTAACCTTTTTTGTTCACAATATGATTACCTGTAACTTTTTTTTTTTTAAAAATGTTCTTATTTATAACTAGAGCATGATACAATGGATATTGTACCTTTATCTATTCTAGGAGAATATGTAAATAAGATGTATTCCTCTATCCCACTTATATTCTTTCATATGACTAGACTTCACATTTAAGATATAGTGATAAAATCATCAACTTTTATACCTTAAATTAAAAAAATTTACATGAAAAAATATATACCACATTACATTACTAATCTCATTATGTTACCTAACTGGCTAACTAGAAATAGTATAAGAAATTAACTTATTTTGATAAGTATAGAAAAAGACAACAATTATTCCCAAAATAGTTCAGGATAAATAAAGTAAAAGAGCCTTGATAGTAAATGATAAAACGCAACAAGCGTGTTTGTAAAAAAAATAAAGCAAAGTAAGAAAAATGAGAAAATCAAAATTAAGGCGGCAAAATGGGTTTGTATAACAAAAAGAGTATGTCATTTTAAAAAATAAATAAATCTCTAACTAAATTATACAAATAAGTAAATATTTAGAACTCAAACTAAATCTTCGACATGAGTTCTTTCTCTCCACAATAACCTCTCAATCGCCATACTCTCACTAGTTCCCAAAATGTTCATATCACTTTCAACTACCGTTATCCATGTTTGTTTCGGTCTACCCCTTCGTCTAACAATATAATTCATTCCCCATCTCTCAAATTCTCCTCACCGGTGCCTTCAGTGCTCTCCGCCGCGCATGGCAAAACCACCTCGAACAGTTTTCCCTCGTCTTATCTTCAATTGATGCAACACTTACTTCTCCCGGACCACCTTGTTCCTCAATGTGACACCCTCAAATTTGCGGAAAAATAAACAAGTAATTTAAATAAATAAAAGATGAGAATACGTTTCTAATAGGTTCACTTTAGTGAAAATCGGTAAATTTTAAAACCGGAACCTACTATTAAATATATTCATCATAACAAAGGTGTCATAAATAAAAAGGTTCATAACAAAAGGAAAATAATTTTATACATAAGAATTATCCAAAACGGGAGACATATCTCCCGTAAAAATACGGAAATAAAAGAGTGTATAATAATATACAATCCTAAAGAACCGAATATAGGTCCAAGGTAAATACTTCGCTCGCTAGCTCGTCAATGTACCCAAGTATGCATCACAAACCTGCCAACCGCATTAAATATAAACACGGAAGCCACAGTCAGTGGAGAGTAACTCCGAGTTCTCCCAGCCACGAAATGTCGAGTTTAATAAAACATGAATAACATAAAAGAGATGTATATGGAAAATACAAAGCTTTAACATATACGGTATGCTTTTCATGTTATGAAACAAATAACTAACATATAACCTAGCATATGAAGGATAAGCTACTCATGCAAGCTATCATATGAATCCGTTAACAATCTATACCACGAGGTAGGGAAGTTGGTATGCTGGCTCAGAGGTTACATTTAAAACATGGCCCTGATACACTCAAACCCTAATCATACTAACTATCATGTGAATCAGTTAACAACCGGTAATCCAAACTCTATCAACCTTAGC
>JAIUZE010038776.1:0-12151 GCA_022085475.1 Heliosperma pusillum | reverse complement strand
AGCATGCGGGAATTATTAGGAAACGGTTTTAATGAAAGTTGTAAAAATCTGCCATTTTTACCAAAACAGGCCGTGGGGCCCAAAACAGGCCCATGTGGGTCCGGCCCAATTCAGCCCGTGGGTCCCACCTTGGGACTCGTGTCGGTTTTGGAGTTATCGTCATTTTTATCGTGTTTTGTAATATTTAGCAAGTGGGAAATATTAATAAGTAAAATATTTAATTAAAAAGGTTTCATAAAATTATTATTTCTCACATGTTAGAAATTATAATACGAGATTAGTTTACGTTGAAATCATTTAAGTCAAGCGGGTTTTGGGTATAATATGATAATTCACATGTCTTAGAAGTAGTAAATAAAATAACATGTAATGAATATGTTGATTTTATGTCTATGTGATAAAGACTCTGTTTCTAGCCGGTTTGATCCAACGGGTTTGGTCAAACTAAGATCTAGTCAGCCCCGATTTGACTGAAGACCCGTCGCGGGACTCGGGTCGGGGATTTGTCTTCAAGTAAAGTTGTATTTAATTATGGAATTAGCCTTAGTAGATATGAGGCGATATGTTAATTGTTTATTACTTATATGCAATTAGTCACATGATAGGATGTTTTCCTGTGACTGTTTTATTATATGGTTGGTGTAGTGTTGACTAAGTACCCATAGAGAATTATGAGTATATGGCGTCTTGACCATACTAATTCTAAATGAGTAGCTTGGACCATGACATTGATAGGCCCGTACTATCTTTAACGAGCATATGGACGTGCCGCTGATAGTTTTGTGTATCGGCTGGTGGTTTATATCCAAGTCGGGGCATGGCTGCCTGATCCGTTTTGGGACTGGAGCCAGCTTAAGTACTAGCCATCTCTGCTTAGGGGGTCGCCTAGTAGAGTTTCTCATAGACGGGTATGTCATGGGACGGGGAGCGGAATAGCTGTTGTCGCTAGGTCTGATCAGTCTAGGACTAGGATGTTTTCCTACCTTGTGGTATAGCCTCGAGTTACAGAAGTCGACTATTGAATGTGCTAAGAACTTATGCCTGTTTGTAGAAGGATTGGTCTTTCATGTATGTATGATTCTATGAGTTCTAGAAGGTGAGATGCAAGCCGGCTAGGATTGATAGAGTTTGGATTAACGGTTGTTAACTGATTCACATTATTACGTGTTGATTAGGGTTTGAGTGTATCAGGGCCATGTTACGGGTAACCTCTGAGCTAGCATACCAGCTTCCCTACCTCGAGTTATATTTTATTATCGGTTTCACATGATAGCTTTCATATGATAGGTTATATGTTAGTTATTTGTTTCATAACATGAAAAGCATATCATATATGTTTAAGTTTTGTATTTTCCATATACATTGCTTTTATGTTATTCATGTTTCATTAAACTCGACATTTCGTGGCTGGGAGAACTCGGAGTTACTCCCCACTGACTGTGGCTTCCGTGTTTATATTTAATGCGGTCGAACAGGTGGTGTTGCATATTTGGGGTACATGACGAGCTAGCGAGTGAAGTTTTACCTTGGACCTATATTCGGTTCATAGTTTGTATATTATTATACACTAGTTTATTTCCGTATTTATACGGGAGATATGTCTCCCGTCTTGTATATTTCTTTTGTAGAATTTTATTCCGTATTGTAACGAACCTTTTTATTATGTAATGACACCTTCGTATTGTATTCGTATCTTTTATGTATTTAAAATAATTTTTTTTCTTTCCGCAAATTTGAGGGTGTCACATTTACTGTCATTTGCTTGTTTTGGTTTTAAATTTGTGGTTAAATTGCTGCTTATTTTTGTTATCAATGTTGTCGTAATTTAATTCCGGTATCTTTGTTTCTATACTATGTTTGGGTTTTGTCTTTATTCCCTTGGCATATCGAACTGTGTTGTGTTTTGTTGGCTGAAGTTGTTTCCTGGATTTGAGATTATTACAAATTTGTCTATTGTTTTTTGATGCAAATTGCAATAGCTCACTTAACATTAATAAAATGCGGTTCAGCTGATTGTCATCTACAAAGGTTCGTAATTGAAATTTCTAAAATAACGAAATGCTTAATGCGAAAATAGGGAAGTTCGAAAGTTAATATAACAACCATTAAAAACTGTCTCTTAAATAAGCCTAACAACTTGAAAGTTTAGATCATTTTTCTTTTTCCCATCCTTATCTCTTCCTTTTTTGTTGCTGACGACTTGTCTTCTATTTCGGCTATCTCTTCTGCAGTAGTTGTTGATTTAACTTCTGATTCTGATAAAGGTCCGTCCTCAATTAGTTGCCTGATTCGCTCCTATTATTTTGACGTAGGATTAGTATTTGTGATGAATCTAAAAAATGACTATAGAATGATGAATATTAAATTTATGAGTTGTAGATGTACCATTGATGAGTCGTCGCTTCTGCTGATGCTTATTGTTGATTCGTTGGATATTTGAATTTTGTTTGACTGTCAGACAGAAATTGTTTGTTTGCATATTCAGTATTTGAAAAATGTTAAAATTATACCTTTTTAATTGAATTGTAAGTATAGCCAACCTTCTTGAGATTAAGTAGATCATTCCATTTTGCTATTGTGATTGGGTCATCACACGCATCAACAACACCATAGCTAATTGAGTTCTTTTCTACGTTGTAGGTAGAAACTTTAATCTTGAATATGTATTCCTTCCCAATCAGTTTGCTGAAATGTGGAGGTGTGTAGTCCTTGTACGCCTATAACAAATTAAAAATCAATATTATTTTGTGTATATAAGTGGACTTTTTTAGAGATAATCCTCTATCTATTAAAACCCAAGCAAATACTGCATCCACATGAAGACACATCATCAGTCCAGTCAGCAATTTCCATTTTCTCCAAGTGGGTCCCACCACTGATGCACAGGTTTTTTATTTTTATTTCTAATTTTCTGCAGTTTCGGAAATGTCGATGTTTGCGCTACGTTGAACTCAGTTTCGGAAATATTTATGAGAATTTCTACGTTGAACACTGTTTCGGAAATTTTTCATTTTTACTCACGAGGATATTACACTGGACGTTACTAATTTGGATTTTTTTAAATAAAAATTTAATCAACAAAAGTTAATTTGGATATTAATCTGTATTTTTTTTAACGACGAAGATTTATTCAACTTTAACCGTGAGAGGATTACGGTCAAAATATTTACAGTAGGGTAGTCGATAATTTTTAACTTTAAGCGTGAGGTTCAATAAAATTTTTACGACAATTATTTAATTTGGCCATTTTCGAAACATTATAAACTAGGGTAGGTACAAAAACATAAAAATAAAAAATAAAACTAATTCAACATTTTGGACCATTACAGTATAAAGTATGAATGGTACAATAAAATGTTACAACTTTCATGATTCCAAATAGAATTATACATCAAGTTACAAAAAATAAAATTTATATCATAAATTGTTTAGAATGTAGTTACAATATTCTCCTAATATAATTATTTATATAAAAATAACACCGCCATTGTTTAGAGTGTAGTCGATTAATAAAAGCAAAGACGTTCACGAGAAGGGAAAAAAATTATAAAAACAGATAACCTATCAAATGTTTAGTGGGTAGTCGATATTTAACGCATAGCCGTTAACGAGAATAAAAAATAAATTGGGTCAGGTGAATAAAATAAAATAAAATATAAAATATATAAAATAAATAAAGAATTATAGTATGACAAGTAACAAGTTATTAATAAAACGGTAAAAATTATATCAAATCAATCACAAACCAAACAGTAAGAATTGAGAATCCCTAAAAACTAGAATTAGGAATCCTACTGTATTTAAAACCCAAACAATTCAAGCCTCCTCATGAAGCCACATCATCAATTCATTTTGTTTTTTTAATTATTTTCTCACATATACCCCACCACTATTGTTGAAGTCAAGTTTAAATTAGTCGTAAATCAATGTCTTACTCTGTATTTAGGAATTATGATGCATACGAATTTCTTTTATTTACATTTTTTTTAATTGATGGAAATCAAATTATTATTATTATACTGCAATTTTTCTGCATTTCAAGACATCGATAGTAATTTTTCGAGACGATTTTACGCTAAATTTATTTTAAAAAATCAAACATATTGAACCAAGAAAAAAATCATTTTGTTAACATAATTATGTTAAACAGAATACATAAAACTTTCAAAACGCTTCCAGTTTTAATTCATTCATGTGCATTTGAAGACTATGATGAACATTAGTGACATACAAGTTTTCCAAATAAACATCCAACTTTATAAAAATTTAAGTATATAGTATTAAATTGCATTGATATGTCCAAAAAATACAAAAATGTAATGAATTATTAAATGACTTAAAACGGAAAAAAAATTACAAAAATACGTGCCTAAAAATATAATACATTTTTTATACTTAAAATATACATCAATATTGTTTAGACTACTAATATAAAAAAAAATGACTCAAAACAACGAAAAAAACGAGGAAAAGAACTCATATAGAAAATATATTTGGCTAATTCCATAAACTACTAATTTATTGTCAAAGCGTCTTACACGAAAATTATTGTTTGTAAAATATATTTGCCTAATTTCATAAATTTCACCCAAATATACCATGTATATTTTATTAATAATATCTTTACTATTTTTCATAAAAACATCCCCGTGCAATTTTGCACGGGGTTAAAACTAGTTATTTCATAATTCTAAATGGGAAGGCCTACCTCATCTTCATCAAGTATCTGTTGTGCCGATTTCCCAATAAAGTTTTTCATCACGTCATCCCAAATAATAAACTCATTTAAGGCAGTTTTTTCGTATGTTACCAGAAATACAACTTGATACCTAAAAAACCAGATGTCAAATGCTAGTTACATTATTATCTATTTTGCACTTAATATGCAATTTTTGAAAGGTTGATACCATACCTTGTTAATGGTGTTGTGATGCCTATGTTTTTCAAGCTGCAATTGTTGATTGGCTTGATGCAATACCAAAGATCATCTTCTTTTTTAGTTAGTTTGCCTTTGCATTCAGTGCATGAGTAATAGTACCACCCTTTTCTTGTGTCTAGTTCCTCTATTGTAGCCATCGTAACATATGTTCCTATTTTAGTGAGTTTTTCAATCTCGATTAAAGTCATAATGGTTGCACTTGCGAGGATGGTTGATTGTGGAGCTAAACTGTTGGTTTCTCCCAAAAGGATTGATGTTTCGCCAGATTGTGGCATTCTGTATTTATATTAAATACGGTAAGGGTAATATTGATTAGATAATACAGATCCCATATTAACATTGCATGCACATTTAAATCAACTGTAAACCGACTTTATGTGAAATTTGAATTCATCACTATCTATACATTATTTTTGGTAACTCAATTAGATTACTTATGACTATTCTGTATTTATATTAAATACGGTAAGGGTAATATTGATTAGATAATACAGATCCCATATTAACATTGCATGCACATTTAAATCAACTGTAAACCGACTTTAAGTGAAATTTGAATTCATCACTATCTATACATTATTTTTGGTAACTCAATTAGATTACTTATGACTATTCTGTATTTATATTAAATACGGTAAGGGTAATATTGATTCGATAATACAGATCCCATATTAACATTGCATGCACATTTAAATAAACTGTAAACCGACTTTAAGTGAAATTTGAATTCATCACTATCTATACATTATTTTTGGTAACTCAATTAGATTACTCGTGACTAAAACAACCGTAGTTATAGAATATCTACATTTCTGGATTTAATAGTTATTTTTGGATTTACTTAAGACTTAACAGTGTATCTAGTGATTTTGTTGATATTGTTATAATATTTTTGATAGGTTGTGCCAAAAATATTCTGCCTATAATTTAATTATTAAGACATGGAATAAATTTGACTATAGTAATCGGGAAGGTTCAAAAAGTTATAGGCAGATTATTTTCACACGATCACATAAATTTAAATGTCTTACTTGTTGTTGAATTCATGGACCTCATCCATATCTGGGTTGACCAAAATTTTGGTAGCTCCCCAAGTTGTTGTAATCGTAAACTCTCCTAGATCACAAAAGAATTAGTTATAAGATCACGTGATTTTATGTTTTCTTATATATAACTGAATAAATTGTAAAAAATGTCTTTAATATACACTGATGTTTTAACATGCCTTAAGACCAAAGTAGGCTTGTTATTGTTTTTGAATTGAGTTTCGATTTTCTTGATATCTTCTAGATATTGACCAAATATTGCACATTTCAGTTGTTGTTGCCTGCACAAAGTTTCATTTTAAAAACCCATCATAATTTATAACCTTAAATGAGAACCTAGAAATTGTAAGATTTAATAAAACTTCACTGTGTGTTTTCCAATATGATTGTTCTCCATGTAACATTTCTGCTTGACACTTTTGTTGGTAGACATTTGTCCAACTTTGCAATCACATCTTCATTTAAAAATGTATCATGTTAAACATAAATTTTTTTTTACTATATTAAAAGACTAAATTGTAATTAAATTTAATTTTTACCTATGTAATGTCCTTCCTGAACAAAACCATGATATATTTCATCAAAGGTTACGTAGTTGTAAACACACATAGGAATTGTTGTGTTTGTGATCTGTATAAATCTTGTGCTGTATTCAAACCGTATTTTGAAATGGTGATAAGTTGGCTTGTCTTTGTCAGTATTAGGGCTTGCTGAAAACTTTCTGATCTTGTATACTTCACCCTCTTCAAGTTTTTCCAGATATTCCCTGCATAGCCTTTTGTTGATACTTGCCTGAATTGTGTCCCTCTATATTATCAAAAATCAACAATATATTCATTAGTGTATAAATGATTACTATTCATATGATATAGAGTAAATTTGAGTAAATTGTAGTAATGACGACGTATAGAAAGAGACGATTCTTACTTCTTCATCAACTAAAATAAGTTCTGCTCCAACTATGTCTTCATTGTATTTCCGATACCACATTCTCATGACCCTAGCTGTGATCTGCTCATTTCTAGTATTCCCCTGAATTTCAGAAATTCCAATACTTTGTTGTGCCATTTTTTTTTATTTTACAGAAGAAAATTTTTGTGTTAATGATATTGTTGCTGGTATATTTATTTTATAGGGGATAGTATAAAGGTTATTTGATTTTAACTGGTGATGTTGGAAGTTATATTATTTCAACTGGTGAATGGTGATAATGGGTATAGGTTTCACGCCCATTCCTCTTGGTAGTTATTCTCCATGAACACAGAAAAACTTCTGAACAACTGTCAGAAGTTTTTGACTGTTTGGGCCAGTAGTTTGACTGTTTGGGCCATCTTGTTGTGCCATCCTTAAATTTGTACAGAAATGAAATTTTATATCTCAAATCTCAAATTTTATAAATTGGGCTAAAAATACATAAATATTGGCCCATATACTTAGATTATTACTGTTTTCAAAAAGCAATGGTGGGTTTGGGGGAGACAGTAAGGAAATTCTGATTTCGTCTTTCTTTCTAATGAATTTTGTGTAATTCGGAACGCTCGTGTTTATTTGTAATATAATCGTAGGATTATGTAATATTTAATAGTTAGCCATTCGTTTACCATTGTAATTTATTTATTGCTGTAATTTTTTTTATACAAATGTAAGTTATGTAATATATTAATGCGTGTAATTCGTTTATTATTATTGCACTATGTGGGAGTATTAAAAATATGTTTTTAAATAATCCAATTTTTTTAATTGGAAAATATAAAAAATTAACAATATAGCATTTTACAAATTTTATTAAATCAGGAAATCAGGAATCAGGAAATTATTGAATAGAGTTGTCCACATAATTAAATTGTCCACATAATTAAATTGATTGAATTCAATCAGCAATTAATTAATGTAGACAGTATTAAATAAAACTGAAAAAGAATAGTGAAAAAGAGAAATGAGAAATGAAAAAGTCTAATGGTGTACAGTATTGATGACGTGGCGCAACCACAGCTTAGTAAATGTTTCTACTTTAATAGAATAAAGATATTATAATAATAAATTAATTTATTAAACGGGATGACATAATATTTTTCTTGTTCATTATGTTAATGATCAATACATTACACATGATAATATAATTTTCATTAGTATATATAGTAATCTATTTCTAATTAATTATCCTTCTTATAATTCAAAATTAAAACATTTTATTTAGATAGTTAGCTTTTTTCACACTTATAATTTTTAATGCACCTCGTCACATAAAGATTTATTGTGAGATCTCTCACATTTACCCAACTCACACCTCATACGACATGAAATATATTTTACCTCATTCGTATAACCCGAGTTGCGACAATAGTAATATAATCATTTGTAATACATACACACTATAATAAATGAAATAACGCAAATTCTCATTTGTGATAGGGCGACCCGTCACAAGTTTAAGACGAGTTAAGTTCCCCTCATAAAGTGCAAGTGGAGGGGCTGGGAGGCAAAAGGATCCCCCTACTTGCCCCCACTTGCTCTTTGTGATGGGGGCTAGACCCGTCTAAAGTTGGCGACGTGTCGCCTCCTTGCTCTTTGCATATCACTTGTCCCTCACTTGCTCTTTGTGAGAGAAACTTGACCCGTGTTAAGTTTGTGATGGGTCACCCCGTCGTAAGTGAGACTTGCTAATGAAATAATGGGTACGTAAAAGAATATTTGTCCGCTAATGGTAAAGAATCAAAGTATGATGTTAATGCACCATTATAAACAATAATAGTTGGACCCAAATTTTTAGTTGGACCCGTCGCATGGTATATTACTCTGGGCTTGATGAAATGTCCATTCGTTGCCCATTACCCCGTAAACTCACACTTAACCTACCTTATATAAATACTCAACAGTCAAGATTCCCTACTCCTTACTTCCCCCGCCGCCTCACCCCACCTACACTGCATCACTTCATCCCAAAACTTTATTTCAACACCCACTTAATTCTACCTCTAAATCCTTCTTCATCATCCTCTTTATTATAAATCTTTCCTTAATTTCTTTCATCTTCAATAATAATCATTCCATGATCTTGATAAGGTTTAATACCACCATTTTTAATTTAATATCTATATCAGCTTTTGCCGTGTTTTTTTAGAACACTGTCGAAAATTTGTTTTATTGTTATGTTTTGATTCTCAAACCATGCATGCGATTCTTTCCCGCTTATTAATTTTCTTTTGTACAAAGTTCTTTGTAAATCCAGTTTCCAAATTTTTTATTTTAAGGGTTCATATTTCATATTTCATATTTGTTTATTAGTATTTTTTTGTATGAATATTAATAATTTAATTACGAATAATGATATTTATTTCTTTAATTAAATGGTCTATCTTAAAAAATCTAAAATTTGCTTATATGTCGATTATTTTCATTTGATTAGTAAGGTTTCTAAGATTAATTTATTTTCCTAATATTGAGGAGAGAGTAAATAAATCAGAGGAGAGAGAGTAATTAATGTTTTGCTTAGGATGTGGGGCCCGCTTTTCCTGAATTTCTGCGGCCAATCAAAATCACAGAAATGTTTCTGCTTTAGTATATAGTAGATAATATAGCAATATATTATTTCTTCATAACCACTTTAATTAACATTATTCTCGTCCAAATTGCGGTAGTCCTATGCATTTTCTTTTGTGGTTGAGTTATTTTTTTTAAAAGGTTTGACATTATATGTGCATGGGATAGTTGTGAATTAAATATATCACTAGTTTTAAACCCGTGCATAATTTGCACGGGCTTGTTACTTAGACTATATTATCATTGCAAATAGTGTGTTCGATCATATATTTTCATATTATAAATAAGACTGGAAATAAGCAACATCATTACACGTATCATAGACGAAAATGTACCAAAGGCTACATTAGCATTTGTATGACATAATAAAGAGTATTTCATAAGAATAATCCATCCTATGGGTGACCTGCTTAAATTACTCTATCCTATCAGTTATTACAATTAAATCCATCCTATACAACCTACCTTCCTATAACAGTCTAAGGTAACCAGCTACCTGCTCAAAAGGTCAAACTTTAAAAATAAAAATTCTAAAACATATTAAACTATAAAACAAAAAAAATTAACAATTTCATTTAGATTTTAGTTGTCTCTCTCTTCTCTTTTCTGGCTCTCACTTTCTCTTTATCCCACCCAACAGACTTCACCACCATCACCACCCAGTTCATCTTTTCCGGTCATAAAAGGACGCTCTACAGCCACGCTTCACCTCCGTACAAAAATTGATGACACAATACTCACCCAACATACTTCACTATCCTAACACCACCCAAGGCTGCCGCCGCCATCGCCGTAGAAAGAACCCAAAAAAAATCTACGGCGTGATGACACATGAACACTCATCTCAAACGGTCACACCAGCCTCGCCTCGACCTCTTCGTGCTCCTTCGTTAAGCCACCCAACGCACCACAACCCTCATCTCGAACGGTCAATTTGATAATTCCTAATTTGATTTATATTTGAGGGAGTTATTCAATTGAATGAGCATTTTGATTCAAGAAAGAGGAATCAAAGAGAAGAGTAGAGGTTATACACTTTTAATTTTGGAAACAATAATCTGGCGCAGGTTGAGGGCAAGGAGGAGAGAGAATCGGAAAAATGAATGAGAAAGGATGTTTGGAAGAGAATGGCAGTGGAGGATAGTGGATGGTGGTGGAGGAGATGTTGAAGAAAGAAAGAGGATGGGATGTAGAAAAAAGAAGGAACTAACACAAATAATACTTAAAATAAGGAGGGGGAGAAGTTACCTGATGTATCAGGTTCAAATTTTAGTGCGTTTGTTATGGGAAGTATGGGGGAATATGATGGATTTAATTAGAATAATTTATAGGATAGAGTAATCTAAGCAGGTCACCCGTAGGATGGATTGTTCTTATGAAATAATCCTTTTAAATATTAGTATTACTTCTTATGTTAGGATTATTTACACATGCACAAATCAGTATACGACGTAGAAATATGTACAAATCAACTCCTTCTATTACCAAATATCTCCCCCACGAATGTCTCTTACATAGTATTGTAGTTGAAACAATTTTTATTTCAGACCATAAGATCCGTCTGAAATGTTAAGACGGATCAATATGTCCCATTTTGATCAAATGACCCGGCGGCTGAAATGTGGACTGTGCAGTGAGCATTAATACTGTGGTCCCCTCCTCATTATTATATTAAACATAGTACATATTGCATTTAATGCAACCCTACAACACAGTACTCAATCTGGAGTGCCATGATTTCCTCCTATTCCTACTACAACATATGCTAATTTTCTGGTAATACTTCTTCCCTTCACCTAGACAACTCAATCTTCATCCATCTAATTACAATTTATAAAAATAAAAAAATCATAGCATAGTTAATTTCAATCCCAAAAAATCATGTCATTAAATGACGAAACATAGATCATCAACATAAAAAAAAAAACCTTAATTGACGATTTTGAAGTGAGCACTCATGGTGGACCAAATAATTAAGAGATTGCCCATGTTGAAGGTTTGTTGAAGGTTTGTTAACTGGTTTGTTACCACTATATGATGAACTTGTTTACACTCACAAACACATGAAATACTATTTAGTTATTTTCACAAATTATGAAGATAACCAGCTATGGGTGACCTGCTTAAATTACTCTATCCTATCAGTTATTACAATTAAATCCATCCTATACAACCTACCTTCCTATAACAGTCTAAGGTAACCAGCTACCTGCTCAAAAGGTCAAACTTTAAAAATAAAAATTCTAAAACATATTAAACTATAAAACAAAAAAAATTAACAATTTCATTTAGATTTTAGTTGTCTCTCTCTTCTCTTTTCTGGCTCTCACTTTCTCTTTATCCCACCCAACAGACTTCACCACCATCACCACCCAGTTCATCTTTTCCGGTCATAAAAGGACGCTCTACAGCCACGCTTCACCTCCGTACAAAAATTGATGACACAATACTCACCCAACATACTTCACTATCCTAACACCACCCAAGGCTGCCGCCGCCATCGCCGTAGAAAGAACCCAAAAAAAATCTACGGCGTGATGACACATGAACACTCATCTCAAACGGTCACACCAGCCTCGCCTCGACCTCTTCGTGCTCCTTCGTTAAGCCACCCAACGCACCACAA
>JAIUZE010038773.1:0-20471 GCA_022085475.1 Heliosperma pusillum | reverse complement strand
GCATCGAGTACATGGCAAGTATGATTAAAAGGCATCCACGGGATAAAGCGTTTCCCTGAACTCATACACGATGCTACATTTCGTATATGTAGACTAATTTCCTCATGGTAGGAACGATAATTAAACGGCTCCTAATCTAAACCTGGCCAGATTCCCGGAATCACATTTTTCGATTCGACATGCGATGACGTTTCGCATCCAAGACTCGGTCAATCAAATAGACGCCGAGTACCCCAAATTCGGTAGATCAATTCACGAAAGAGGCGGAAAAGAGCACAAGCCTCATAACAAGCGGTACGCTACATGCAAATAACACCACCTCGCAAGTACACAACATTTGACGGCCGGGTCGATCAACGCATAGCGTTCAACTCCCAACAACGTCGTCGTAGGCCCACTAACACATGCATTTAAGCAGTAGGATACCTCTCCGTTCCGACATTCCAGCCTTACGAACGGGAAGGTAGCCAAGGGAATGAGAATACATAGCACAATACAAAATAGTGCTCAAACCGACTCATTTGTAAAAACCGACTCAAAGTGGAAACATATCGAAAACCGTCACCAAACATGTGATACATTCGAAAGAGATATCATATATTCAAAACATGAATATTATAAGACTCTACGTAAAATTATACGATAAACGGATCATGCGAACTATTATAAATTACGAGTTTTAGAAGTCAAAGGAAAACAACACAGCCGTGTTCCAGGCCGGTCATTGGACCGGCGGCCGGTGGGCCGGCTCGCACTACAGGGCAAAATCCAAAAATCACAAAAACAGAGAAATGTACTCCAGGCCAGTCGATGGACCGGCGGCCGGTGGGCTGGCTCAGAGCACCCCTATACAAAAACTCCCAAAAACTTCAATATTGTTACTGATGTGTTCCCAGCCGGTTGGCAGACCGGCGGCCGATCGACCGGCAGGGAACACCAATTCACCCGAGAGCCTCTTTCACATAACCAATTCATTTCAATTCTCATATATACTTCAAATAATCATCAACAATCAATATACATCATCAACATTCATCATATAACAACATTCATTAATCATAACATGATTCCTAAGCTTCTAATCGTATTCTAAATACGATTCCTAGCATATAAAGCATGTAAAACACGTAAATGATATCGAGTAACCCTTCACCGTTACCTTTATGCGTCTTCACTACTCGTCAAGCTCCTCTTCACTTAGAAAAAAGTCTTTGTCGGGATCTTGGAGGTCACCACCTACAAACAGATCGTAAAAGATGAATAAAATTCATCTTGAGAAAGACGGAAAGTTTGAAAAGCGAGAAAGACGATGATTTTAATATCAATACGGATAGAGGAAGGTAAGGGGAGAAGAATGAGACGAACTTACGTGAATTCTAGCAAGTAACGAAAGAGTTACGATGATTCAAAGATTGAATTCAAAGAGGGAGGCAAGGTTTCTTAAGGAGGAAGAAAAGATTGTGTTTGTGTTGAATGAAATAGGTTAAGGAGTATGAGATATTTATGGGAAAAAGTCAACAAAAGTCAAACTCGTCTTAAGACGGGATTCTCATGGAATCTCGCGGAAATTCCAAATACGAACTCGGAAATTCTAAATTCGACTCGGAACATAAAATTCTATATTAAAACTTAAATTTGCTGAAAAGTATTTTTTAAAATATTTTCACTAGAAAAATAGGGTACATTTCCCGGTGTTACAATCACCTCTCCTTTTAAAAAGTTTCGTCCTCGAAACTTGTGAATAGAAAACTTAAGTATCAAGGACAAGAATCGGTTTTCAAAATTAATACGAAAACTTTTATAAGGGGAAACATTTATGAAATGATGTTCTTCTCGAAAACGGTTTAAGTAAATTTTTCATAAGTGAGAAACTTTATTTACGAATCACAAGAGTGCCCGTCGTGAACGAGAACTCTAGCTATCACAAATTAAATCAATGCCGAAACAGTGAAATCGAAAATCAAAACAAGTGTTAGTAAGTGCAAGACTAGTCACCAGACGTCTCCAATAACAGATCTAAACACCCAACCAAACACAAAAACCAAATATAAAAGCGAAAGAATCTATTTTCTCCAAAAAGAGGGTACAAAGTCCATCTTTAGACTATTTTAAAAGTTAAATTTGGATTACGATATGGAGATTTGAAAGTTTTCTCAAGGATAGAAACAAAATAAGAAGACATTACACGAACTTAGAGCAAACTCGAACATCGACATCACAAATCGCGATGCCAAGAGGTACGTCCACACGAGTAAAATGGACTAAAAAGGGGAAGGATTGAAAAGTGGCGGATTGAGTAAGGATCAATTTGAGGGAATAGAGAGGAATGAACCACAATGCTATCTTCCATCTATTCAAATGTCGATCGCCACTCGACCTTACTAACAGCACAAGTAAACTAGTCCTCAAGAGAGTGCAATATATTCTCAACATTTTCAATCATCAGATTCCTACCAAAATATTTCATAATCATGAAACTTCGAGTAACAACTTCCAATTATTCAAATTCAATTAGAATCTTCTAAGGTCCATCGGCACGGTAGACTCCACAACTAACAACCACATGAAAGATTCATTACGCACTCTAGTCTTCTTAGCTTCATCAAAACCCCTGTTAGAAACCATCAACCAAAATATTTATCTCTAGGGAAACATGATCGCTAACAACCACAAGGTAAAACAGACTTACCATGAAATCCTTTGATCCAATTTATTCCAAAATTCATTACCCTAAATTATTAATAATGAACCTTCTCATCTTCCAAATGTTGAATCACAAAACCTCAAAAGAGATTAGTCACACAATCTTATTTAACTTAACTTTTGCCAATCGTAGAGCAATGCGACCGTACATCAATTTATTTAGTTCTTTCAAACTCTCAATACATCGGTTTTCGCTTATGACAATATTCCTCAAGTTTGGTCATCTAACCCAAATTCCACAAGGTATTTATTCCCGTTAGGGTCCAACATTTAAGACAACAATTTCCCAAGTAACATTTAAAGACATCACTAAAATTCTTAACCACAACAACCAACTACCATTATGCTTATTTCGATCCTCAAAATGATATTGCAACTTCAAGTTTTCATAGTCTAAAACCACTAGGAGAGTTTCATCCTAAGCTTATCCTCAATTCATTATAATCATCTAAACATGGAACTTGCTTAAAAGGACGGTAGGTACCATATTGGAAACTTCTTCAAAACACACCTACTAATCCTTACGTTAGCTAATAAGAAAACAACCTCTCAAGAGAGTAGGGATAAAAGAACATGATACAAGGAACATTAGGAGGCAACATCAAAAGACTATGATAAGAAGGAATTAAAAGACGAAGGCGAAAAAGGAAAACGAGGTTGATTTAAGGAAGTGAAACTACCAGACACGATCTCCGGGGGGGCATCGACTTCGGCTCAACGGAGTACATAGCTGGATCCTTTAGCTTTGGCACCGGTTGCGGAAGTCTGACGATCGGGACATTCACGAATGAGGTGTCCAGGCTTCTTGCAGAAAAAGCAAAAGAGGGGCCTATCATAGCATCCTACTCCCGGGTGAAAGGGTTTCCTACAACCGTCACAAAATCGACTTCGAGCTTGAGCTTGAGGGGGAGCATTGAAACGTCTCTGGTTAGCATAGGCATTAGAGGAAGAGGGAGCGAAAGGTCTTTTGTCATGGAAGTTTGACCTTGGATTGAAAGAGGAAAAAGGAGATGGACTCTTCATCTTCGCCCCATCACTAAAGGCCTTCATGGAGTCCTCGGCCCTAAGGGCATCGCCATACAATTCTCCAAAAGATGTAGAGCTCCTCCTTACTTTGCTTTGGAGCAAAGCACTAAGCTTATTACGATAGTAAAAAGCTCGATCTTCATCATCCTTGATGAGTCCTGGCGCAAAGCGAGCAAGCTGGTTGAATTGGGTGGTGAAGTCTTGGGTCAACAAATCACCTTGCTTAAAATCGATGAATTCTCTGAGTCTTTGCTGCTTGAGCTTCATGGGGTAAAATCGGTCCTCAACAAGAGACTTGAAACATTCCCACTCGAAATTGATTTCAAGGATAGCGGTGGGATTGGAAATAGACCACCAGTAGTCTGCCTCCCTTACCAGGAAGAACTGAGCAATCCTTACCTTGTCCTCTTCAAGGACTTGGTAATAGTCGAATTGGTTCTCCATCTCTCGAAACCATTCCGAGAGCTCGGTAGGGTCCGGATCACCACCATAAGGCGTAATATTGCTCCTAGCAATTTGGCTAGCCACCCAAGCATAGCCTCCTTGGCAATTGTCTTCTCTATGAGGAGGGACTTGGTTGGCACTAACATTAGCCGCATCTTGATGATTTCTCAGAAATTGAGTAAGAGCCCCGAGAATAACGTTCTCTTCTACTCGAGGTTCAACCATCTTCATAAGAAACAAAAACAAATTAAGTTACTCCTATCAATTAGCATAAACAAATAGACTACCAAATAAAGTCCTTAACTTCTACCTATCTCTCATTTATTATTTCAAGGTCAAGTAGTTTAAGTTAGGGTTCACGTGTGTGCGTCGGGAGCGATAAAAAGCTCTGATACCAACTGTGACAACCCTCGCGAATGCGGAAATATAAAACATACAAGCATGTGAATTATATAGCGGAAAATACGGTATTTTAAAAACCTTTATACATGCAAGATAGAAAAATACGAGGAGTGTCAAAAATATTACAAACTAAATAAAAATACCACAAGAGACGTAGTCTCTCAAAGTGTTAACAAAGGACAAGTAATTAGCAACTAGCTAAACAACGTCTAGAGGTGTTTCATCCAGGGACAACGCCCGCTAGCTCACACCCGAACCCAAAATAGCATAAGCAAAAAGCCATCCAAGCAAGCAACCTGTTCATTCATGAAACACATGAACGCCACAGTCAGTGGGGAGTAACTCCGGGTTCTCCCAGCCATATCACATTAAACGTACATAGAAGGAAAGAAAAAAGTAGAGCATGCATACATAAGGATATACATGTGAGATACGATAAGGATAGATAGGCAATTCAATATATCATGATAAGAGCATAAGAAGTACAAGTCCGAAACCATCATGTTATACAAAAACTCGGGGAAGACACTCTTAGGCAACCGAATACGCTCACTAGGGCTTGCATCTCACCGTTAGCGGTATAAGTTTGATAAGATTGAGACTCGACAAACAAACCATGCCAAGTCATGCGATGATCACAAAGAATCCAACATAATCTAGGTAATACCAATTACGGGTAATACCAATTAAAATAATCTAGGTCATACTAGGTACAACTTGCATTAAAATTTAAACAAATGACATTCATTCATTCATTCAACAATAATAACATAAATAAAATGCTGTAAAAATCATGCCAAAATCGCCCTTAATACTTATTATGCTCATTCTAGCTCGGTTTTATGGATTTTATCGATTTTTAACCATTAAAAATCAATAATCAACATTTAAATCGTATTTAAGCTCAAACTAATTATATAAACTGATTTAGAACTCAAAATTAGTCCCCACTAATTTTGTTTGTATTTAATTAGTTCGAATTGATCGTATTTGCTAAATATAGAGGTTTAATCATAAGATTTATGAAATAAACCCAAAATAAAATATAAAAATCATAAATATTTGAAACAAAAAATTTTGTACATTCTGGAATATTTCCAGGAACTTCAAAAACCAGAAACATTTGCCCAAAAAATTTGAATTAATTTTATGAACAAATAACTTTGTATTTGTTGGAGCAAGTGTCCTCTACAATAGTGCATTTATATTATAAATCTCATTTTGGAATATTAGTGGGATGACTAGTATTTTGATACTCCACGTCAGTTGATTAACGTAAATCGATAACGGTCAGCTGACTAGAGTTAGACGTTATTGTCGTATGACGGCGGTAATCAACTGACCCCTTTCGGTCACACCTAAAGGTTGAGACCCAAACAGAAATCTAATTATTTGTATACGATACATATTAATTAGTACTTTACATATATGTTTGATATATGTTTAGTTACGAGAGTTATTTATTAGAAAGTGAGTTACGAACTCATTCCGGATAAGTTTATTAGTCAATTATATGATAATTGACTGAATAAATTTTACGTCTTATTTTAATATGATTGAATAAGTTTTAATTTAATGATTAATACTTAATTCATTAAATTAGTTGAGGTTATGCATATACTTTGAGGTAGAGGTGATTAGTTAATTATATTTACAAGGAGTTGTAAAATAATCTAACTAGGCATTGTGGGACCCATTATATATTGATATAATGATATAATATCACTTAAAAGTTAAGTGTATAGTATTTATTAATTTGAGTCATATAATTGTTATATGATCAAATTAACCCTTAATTATACAAGATAATTAAACATATGATTATAAGTATTTGTGGGACAAATATCAAAAATCAAAATGGACCACATGACACTAGTGGGTGCCAAAATTTTGGTAGTGTATAACATGATGATTGTTGTTTCTTGTATTACACTACAACATGTGATCATGTCATGTTTATGACACATGATCATGTTCTAATTCACATCTACACTCAACCAATTTGCATGGGATTATTTTAAGCAAATAAGAGGCCACTCATGCATGTTTGGCCGGACCATAGTGTCCTTAAATGGACAAATTTTGTTGTTCATTTTACTTACTTGTTCATTCTTATTTTGATGCTTATCTCACTAAAAATCATCATCTCTCTAAAACCTCTCAAACACTAATATTTCCTATTACTAGAGTAGTAATAAAATCTAATATTAGTTCATCTTATCACTTGTGTTTTCTAGTCAAAAACTAAGTGATTAGTTTGGGTTCTCTCTTGGGTGCTTCTTAAAGGAGGTCTTCTAATTTGAAGATTACAAGGAGGATCATCTATTTATTTCTAGCACAAGATCAACAAGAAAGGTGTTTCTTGTTGTGCCCATATAAACCGAAATTTCCCAATGTAAGGAAATTTCTTCTTATTTTTATTATGCATTTTAATTTGCATGCATGTTACATAGATCTTTATTAAACACTAAATTAACAAGTAATTTAGTAACTAATTAGAGGAGTCTAATTAGGGTCTATGAACTATCAGTATTCAACAGTTTTATCAAATAAAAACCATTAAATATAGTAAAATAGTGAAACAAATTATAAAATTTCACCAAGATGATATAAATCAGATTATAAAATGTACCAAAAATTTTCAAGAATCTCACTTTATTGACTTTTATCTTATAAAAATCAATAATCATGCAAAACTTAATTAAAAGTCACGAAAGTTTACATACAGTATGTACAACATGCATGTGAGATCATATACCAATTTCATGGCCATAATCAACATGCAACTATTTTTAGTTAACTTTTAACATAAAACATGCATATTAACATGATTTAAAGGCCATAAATCAAAATAAATAGCAAATTAATCCCCAAAATCACCAAATTTGACCACAACCATTTTGAGGTCAGTAGGTATGCATGCAAATCAAAAATTTTGTGCAAACCAATTTTTAACACAAATTTTCAATTTTACGCAAGTTATCGTATAACTTGATTTTAATGCTTAAAATCGACATGCATGTAACAATTGAGTTCTGATACCACATTAAAGTCCTAGACCTCTAATTATACTCTTCTAATTAGTTAATTAAATTACATTAACTTAATGATTTAGGATCTAGTTATCATGCATGCAAATATAAAAGCATAAAAGAAAAGATAAGACGAAAATATCCTTACATTGGGAATTTTCGGTTCAATATGGGCACAATAAGAACTCCTTATTGTTCTTGAGCATGTAATTAGTGGATGATCCTCCATAAAACAACCTCCAAAGTAGAAAGTCTCCTTCTTGTTGCACCCAAGATTTAACCCAATAAAACACTATATTTCTTAACTAGATAAATATAGTATTATCCCTTAAATGATACTAGAAATATTACTACATTAGTAATATATGAAGTATATAATATTTATGTGAGTTTTAGAGAGATGAGTGCATGAGAAAAAAATTGAGCAAGCATGAATTAAAATTAGAAAAAAAAAAAGAGAACAACTCTTGTGTCCTTTTTCTTCTTTTCTCACGGCACCCTCAACACCAAATAGGTGATTATGGGCTCTTATTTTATTCACATGCATGAATGTTGAGTGTTGGTTAGTATATAATCATAAGATGTCATAATAGGCTATCATGACATGTAGCATAATAGGTAATCATGGCTAAATGTTGAGTGTAGACTTAGACAAAACAAATTGTTACTTCAAGCTACTATCAAACGTCCACCATATGCATTATATGGTCCATTTTGATTTTTGATACTTGTCTCACAAATACTTATTATCATATGCTTGATTATCTTATATAATTAAGTATTAATTTGATCATATAACAATTATATGACTCAAATTAATAAATAATATAAACTCAACTTTGAAGTGATATTTTACCATTATATCAATATATAATAGGTCCCACAATGCCCAGATAATTTATTTTACAACTCCTTGTAAATATAATTAACTAATTACCTCTACGTCAAAATATATGCATAACCTCAACTAATTTAATGAATTAACGATTAATCACTAAATTAAATCATATTTAATCGTATTAAAATAAGACGTAAAATTTATTCAGTCAATTATCGTATAATTTACTAATAAACTTAAGTGGAATGAGTTCCTAACTCAATTTTCACTAACTAACTCACATAACTAAACGTATATCAAATATACGCAAGGGACTAATTAAGCTGTATCATATACAAATAATTAGTATTCTATTTGGGTCGCATCCTATAGGTGTGACCTAAAGGGATCAGTTGATTACCGCCGTCATACGACAATAACGTCAAACTCTAGTCAGCCGAGCGTTACCGATTTACGTTAATCAACTGACGTGGAGTATCAAAATATACTAATCATGCCACGTATATTCCAAATGAGATTTAATATATAAATGCACTATTGTGGAGGACACTTACTCCAACACAAACCCTATCAACAAACCCGACTCAAGAGGTCAAGGGGGATGATGGAAGTCAAGGCAAAGCAAAGGGAGATGAAACGTTAGTCAAAAGCTTCTAGATGACAACTTACCCGATCGGGTAAGTGTGTACCCGATCGAGTATCTCTGCTGCTTCGAGCAAAATGCTTCAACTTCCTATTTTTGTCCTATATGTTCAATGCTCGACCCCTTCCCCACGAAACCCTAATGCTATATAAAGAGAGCTCCAGCCCCTCTTCTCATCATCAATCTTCTTCTCATACTTCTCTTCTCTTCTTACATTTCTCTTTAGATTAGGAGGAAGGGAGAACTAGTCTCTCTTCTCTCATTTTCTTCTTCTTTAGTCTTTAGTTCTTAGTTTATTTATGTCCTTTCTACATCAAAACTTTAGTTTAGATCAATAAGAATTTCATCCTTGTAATCTACTTTGTTGGGTACAAGTGTTGTAGTTCAAGGAACGATTATTCTATGCAAGGGATTTCTATTATTGTTATCGCTTTCGTTGTTGATCGTCACCTAGGTATTTCCATTTTATCTTTTGTTTAATGTCTTTATGTTTTCTATTTGATTTTTATTATCTATCTATGTTATCTTAGATTCATGTAGTATCGTTATAATCGTCATTTCATTTCCTAGATTGTCAATTTAGTCTAGTCGTTATTATCGCCACATAGAGAGTCTTAAAATATTGTCAAAAACAAACTAAACATGTCTATCCTAGTTTTCATTGTTAATATCATCTTAGACATAAACATTATCATGAGTGAGTAGTCACCTTTCTAGGGTGTAGGGTAGCCATGTTAGATTGATTAAAAGATGATAATTGGATAAAGAAATTGTGCCTTTAAAACATTGTGTCTATGCATGTTTGGATTGTAATGATAGTTAAACGATTTTTGGCCAAAATCATTGACTAGAATGGAATTCTTTTCCAAGGTAGAGATACGCGAATTGAATAGACAAAACATGACATGGTGGATTAAGACCTAGTAAATCGCCTAAAAGCCTGCTAGACCATCTGATCTATGATTGTAATGAACACATCATTCTTACGAACTCACAATGAATTATTTGCATGTTCCAAATCCAATTTCAACAATATGTCAATCTACATGTGTGAACCTACTACCCTAGATGTTTTTCATCACTTGCTTTACTGTTTTCATTTGTTTTTATTTTGTTTTCATTTATGCTTTATATTAGTTTAGATATCAAAATCCCAAAACCCAGATATTCGTTAGATAAAACCCAATTGCGAGACATTTCACATCCTATAGGAAACACCATCTCCCTAAGGATCGACCCCTACTTTCCTAATTACAGTAATTTGTTATTAGCCTAGTCTGCGTAATTTATCTTTGTATCGGGCTCGCGACAAGCACGATCAAATTTTGGCGTCGTTGCCGGGGAGCACGATTTAGTTTTCCTTTTTCTTGTGATTTTTATCGCAATTACTTTTATCTAGTCTTTAGGAACCCAAATTCCTTTAGACCTCTCTTGATTTTTCATCTTAGCTTTTCAATCTTATGCCCAGATCTTCTAGACTAGGGACCCCTATCTCTTTAGACCCCAATCTAGAAAGGACTCTGCGTAGGAGACGAAAGCTATTCAACGAAATCTCAAAAGCTTCTGATACTTCAAGTTTAGACCATATTCGTGAGAAATACTCGGATATTCTATCTAATCTTGAAGGAGAAGAAGATCCATTCTCATCTCCATTCACAAAAACCATCCAATCTTCAATTAGCATTCCATCTTCACCTTCACATTAGGAAATGGTTCGACTTTCATACCATTCCAAACCCACCGCAGAAACACTTCCAAGGGGTATTGCTACACCCCAAATCACAGCCCAAAACTTTGAAATCAGATCTGCCTTCATTAACCTTATAGAAAGAAGCCAATTTAGTGGCAATGCCACAGAAGATCCCAACCTTCACATCCAAAACTTCTGTGACTATTGCCCCACTATTAGACAAACTGGAGTCACCCAAGGGCAAATTAGAGAGATGCTCTTCTCATTCTCTTTGAGGGGTAAGGAAAAGTTGTGGATACATAGCCTTTATAAAGTTACATTAGGTATCACCGATTGGGAGAGTTTAGCTCTTGCCTTCTACCAAAAGTACTTTCCTCCAGAAAAGACCGCTTTGTTGAGAAGTCAAATCACTTGTTTCCAACAAGGGGATGATGAGAGCCTATATGAAGCCTGGGAGAGGTACAAGGACTTGCAAAGGGAGTGTCCTCATCATGGGATAGATCCATGGCTCCTTGCCATCACATTCTATGATGGGTGTTATATAGAGTCCCGTCGTATCCTGGATTCTGCTAACAATGGAAGATTTAATCAAATTAATGTTGAGATTGCTCACACTACCATTGAATCCATGGCAATTCACGATTCTCAATATAGAAATTCCCACTCCATACCATTGAAATCTAAGCAAGAAGACCCCACTTTGACACTTTTACAAGCTCAAGTAGCCCTTCTCACACAAAAGCTAGAACAAATCCAATCCTCTACATTTCAACAGAGTGACAATGGTGTAAGTAAACTTGAAACCATGATGCTGCAATTAGCTTAAAGGCAAGACACCATGGTAGCTCAATTCCAAGAGAGCGATCAAGCTAAGGATGCCGCCATAAATTGTTGGAAGCTAAAATTTCCCAATATGCCTCTTCTAATACCCACCAAAAGCAAGGGCAGCTGCCTTCACAATGTTACCAACCTCACGAAACTGTAAATGCCATTTCCTCGAGAAGTGGTAAGCATAATGATGAGCCCGTGGTTGTTGATGTTGAAGATGAGGTGCCCATGTCAAAAGGGAAAGAGCCCGAGATCCTATTGAGATCAAAGTCCCATTTCCCCAAAGATTAGCCAAGCACAAGGAGGAGGCAAAGTATGGTAAGTTCCTTGACGTCGTCAAGAACTTAAAGGTAACAGTCCCTTTCATTGAATTGTTTTCCCAAGTTCCTTCTTATTCCAAGTTTATGAAGAAAGTCCTCAAAAAGAAGAGATCCATCAATGAGATGAAGACCGTAGCTTTCACTGAAGAGTGTAGTGCACTCTTGCAAAATCAGTCTCCACCAAAACTTAAGGACCCTGGTAGTTACTCCATCCCTTGCACTATAGGCATGTATGCCATTGATAAGGCCCTTTGCGACCTAGGTACTAGTGTAACTGTCATGCCCTTTTCTAAGTTTGAAAAACTTAACAAGGGTGCCTTGAAATGCACTAATATTACTTTGAAAATGGCGGACCGTTCTCTAAAACAACCTATGGGTGTTTTAGAAGATGTGCCCGTCAAAGTTGGTAAGTTTTTCATTCCCGTTGACTTTCTAGTACTTGACATGGCCGAGGACTCTCAAATCCCAATCATTTTGGGAAGACCCTTTTTGCACACCACTGGTGCAGTTTTTGATGTCAAGAATGGGAAGTTGACACTAGAGATAGGAGATGACAAGGTGACCTTTAGTAAAAATTCCACCGTTAGGAGTCCCGTGTTAGAAGACTCATGTTATGTGCTTGATGTGTATGACTCTTCTATTGTTTCTTCTATGCCTCGATCCTTACTTACGGATCCGTTGGAGGCACATGTTAGTGTTGATTCTCTTGCAGGTGAGCATACTAAAAGCACTACTGCTAAAAGTGCTAGAAGGGGCTATTCCCGGAAAAGCTTGGCATGGATGGAAAATGTAAAGAACGCCATGATGATGAGCTTGGATGATAGTGAGCTTAAAGATAAAGGATGATCAAAGAAAGAAATGGAGTCTAGCAAGACTTTAAATTGCGCTTCTCGGGAGGCAACCCGTGTTCCTTTTCTTTTTTGCATTTTTATTTTTGTATTCTCTTTTTCATTGTTAGGATTTATTTTGCAGATGAAAGAGTTTTTGAAGAATCTATAAAGACCTTACTTGTCAAGACCAAAAGACTAGCTTGGGGGAGTCCGCGCTGACTAGTAAGCTTCACTCTTCTTTTATTTTTCCTTTTCCCTATTAAGCATCTCATTGCATATTTTGTCTTTGTGCTCACATTGAGGACAATGTGATGTTTAGCTTGGGGAAGGGATTGCATTTTCCCATTTTGCATTTTAGTTGATCATTTTTCAAATTTTGAATAAAAGAAAAAGAAGATTTTTGAGAAAATTTATAAGTTTCTGAACAAAATTGAATGCTTTTCATGCTTTGCTTGCTTGTTTACTATGCTATCATGTTACATTTCCAAACTTAGAGCTTTCAAAAGATAATGATTCAATATTCATTGAATTTTGCATACATGGGGAAGTCTTGTACACAGTAGGCATAGAATGAATCTATAGATGAGTACGCTTGATCTTGACACTTGGCAAGTTACATATATTGTAAGGTAGAACCTCCTTAGGCTGGTACATCTATACCCAGTCTCATCTAGGTGTGTGTAGTTCTCCTTGTGATGTGTGTCATGTCAAAACGCATAAGTATGGTTCTCATTTCATTTCTATAAGCATTGCATTCATGATTCACTAAGATTTGAAGCCTTTTTCACTTTGAATTACACCTCAAAATTAGCCTCTTCATACAAATGCTTCACAAAATAATAGCTACATATAAAAGCTGTCTACCTTTTGAGCTAGTAGCTAGACTATGGTGTATGGGTGCTCTTTTGAGAAGATTTTGTCCTTGATGTCAAAGTGAACTTGGGAGAACGACAATGTTCAAGAAGCAATGTTATGTTCAGAAAAGAAAAGAAAAAAAATTGAAATAGAAAAGAAAATCGAAAAAGAAAAAATCGAGAAATAAATAGAAGAAGTTGTGAGTATCTCCTCAAAATGTCAATATTCAGAAGGAGTTTACCCTTGTGTTTCGTGTATAATAAGCCCACTTGTTCCTTTTGGCTTCATTATCCGTCTTCTGTGAAATTGATCGAAAGTTTTCATTTATCATTGTTCAGTTGCTAGCTCACTCTAAACTTCACATGACCATAACTGTTTGTCCACCTTTCACCCATTTCCCAAAGCCTTCTTCTTATTTTTCCGGCATCTTTTCTATGTGCATTGTGATCTTTGACTTGTGTTTTGAATTGTTTACCATATTAGATTGCGGGCACATTTTCATAAGTCGTAGATAGGTGAGTGTCTCAAACATTTACACATAAAGAAATCACCTTTTACATGCAATGAGTGTTCGAGTGTGCCGTGAGAGTCCATTTGTCAAAAGATCATGCAAGAGCCGAAAAATCTATTGTGAAATTCTTTGTGCTATGTTTTTATGTAAATCTCAGCCATGTTTATGTATCATTCTTGCCCACGTGGTCTTTGGGTTATGATTCATTATGTTTCCAAAGTTTTACGTTGAGATTTGTCTCTTGATGGTGTAGTAGCCAATGCTTGAAACCCTTGTCCTGGTATTGTTTGTTATGTTTGCTTGAGGACAAGCAAAGGTTTAGCTTGGGGGAGTTTGATAAGTGAATATTTGTATGGTTTTAACCCCCTTTTTAGCTCGGTTTTGTATGTCATTTGTGCTTTGTTAAGCCACCTTATGAGCTAATATTGCTTCTAGGCGAATTCCTATGTTCTAACCTGTTTTGTAGGGAAAGTGGCGTTTCTACGCCCTTTTTCTATATTCCCGAGCATTTGCCTAGAACCCGACGATTTGAACAAGCAAGCTTGACCAAGTGAAAGGCATTTCAAGAAGGTTCACTAATTCGAAAGAGAGAAGAAGCAAAGACAGTTTCGTAGTTGTCGGAAGATCGATCAGATAGGCGAAAGAAATCATCGCTTTACATCACACCCTATCAACAAACCCGACTCAAGAGGTCAAGGGGGATGATGGAATTCAAGGCAAAGCAAAGGGAGATGAAACGTTAGTCAAAAGCTTCTAGATGACAACTTACCCGATCGGGTAAGTGTGTACCCGATCGGTTATCTCTGCTGCTTCGAGAAAAATGCTTCCACTTCCTATTTTTGTCCTATATGTTCAATGCTCGACCCCTTCCCCACGAAACCCTAATGCTATATAAAGAGAGCTCCAGCCCCTCTTCTCATCATCAATCTTCTTCTCATACTTCTCTTCTCTTCTTACATTTCTCTTTAGATTAGGAGGAAGGGAGAACTAGTCTCTCTTCTCTCATTTTCTTCTTCTTTAGTCTTTAGTTCTTAGTTTATTTTTGTCCTTTCTACATCAAAACTTTAGTTTAGATCAATAAGAATTTCATCCTTGTAATCTACTTTGTTGGGTACAAGTGTTGTAGTTCAAGGAACGATTATTCTATGCAAGGGATTTCTATTATTGTTGTCGCTTTCGTTGTTGATCGTCACCTAGGTATTTCCATTTTATCTTTTATTTAATGTCTTTATGTTTTCTATTTGATTGTTATTTTCTATCTATGTTATCTTAGATTCATGTAGTATCGTTATAATCGTCATTTCATTTCCTAGATTGTCAATTTAGTCTAGTCGTTATTATCGCCACATAGAGAGTCTTAAAATATTGTCAAAAACCAACTAAACATGTCTATCCTAGTTTTCATTGTTAATATCATCTTAGACATTAACATTATCATGAGTGAGAAGTCACCTTTCTAGGGTGTAGGGTAGCCATGTTAGATTGATTAAAAGATGATAATTGGATAAAGAAATTGTGCCTTTAAAACATTGTGTCTATGCATGTTTGGATTGTAATGATAGTTAAACGATTTTTGGCCAAAATCGTTGACTAGAATGGAATTCTTTTCCAAGGTAGAGATACGCGAATTGAATAGACAAAACATGACATGGTGTATTAAGACCTAGTAAATCGCCTAAAAGCCTGCTAGACCATCTGATCTATGATTGTAATGAACACATCATTCTTACGAACTCACAATGAATTATTTGCATGTTCCAAATCCAATTTCAACAATATGTCAATCTACATGTGTGAACCTACTTCCCTAGATGTTTTTCATCACTTGCTTTACTGTTTTCATTGGTTTTTATTTTGTTTTCATTTATGCTTTATATTATTTTAGATATCAAAATCCCAAAACCCAGATATTCGTTAGATAAAACCCAATTGCGAGACATTTCACATCCTATAGGAAACACCATCTCCCTAAGGATCGACCCCAATTTCCCTAATTACATTAATTTGTTATTAGCCTAGTCTGCGTAATTTATCTTTGTATCAGGCTCGCGACAAGCACGATCAAATTTTGGCGCCGTTGCCGGGGAGCACGGTTTAGTTTTCCTTTTTCTTGTGATTTTTATCGCAATTAGTTTTATCTAGTCTTTAGGAACCCAAATTCCTTTAGACCTCTCTTGATTTTTCATCTTAGCTTTTCAATCTTATGCCCAGATCTTCTAGACTAGGGACCCCTATCTCTTTAGACCCCGATCTAGAAAGAACTCTGCGTAGGAGACTAAAGCTATTCAACGAAATCTCAAAAGCTTCTGATACTTCAAGTTTAGACCGTATTCGTGAGAAATACTCGGATATTCTATCTAATCTTGAAGGAGAAGAAGATCCATTCTCATCTCCATTCACAAAAACCATCCAATCTTCAATTAGCATTCCATCTTCACCTTCACATTAGGAAATGGTTCGACTTTCAGACCATTCCAAACCCACGGCAGAAACACTTGCAAGGGGTATTGCTACACCCCAAATCACAGCCCAAAACTTTGAAACCAGACCTGCCTTCATTAACCTTATAGAAAGAAGCCAATTTAGTGGCAATGCCACAGAAGATCCCAACCTTCACATCCAAAACTTCTGTGACTATTGCTCCACTATTAGACAAACTGGAGTCACCCAAGGGCAAATTAGAAAGATGCTCTTCTCATTCTCTTTGAGGGGTAAGGCAAAGTTGTGGATACATAGCCTTGATAAAGTTACATTAGGTATCACCGATTGGGAGAGTTTAGCTCTTGCCTTCTACCAAAAGTACTTTCCTCCAGAAAAGACCGCTTTGTTGAGAAGTCAAATCACTTGTTTCCAACAAGGGGATGATGAGAGCCTATATGAAGCCTGGGAGAGGTACAAGGACTTTCAAAGGGAGTGTCCTCATCATGGGATAGATCCATGGCTCCTTGCCATCACATTCTATAATGGGTGTTATATAGAGTCCCGTCGTATCCTGGATTCTGCAAACAATAGAAGATTTGATCAAATTAATGTTGAGATTGCTCACACTACCATTGAATCCATGGCGATTCATGATTCTCAATATAGAAATTCCCGCTCCATACCATTGAAATCTAAGCAAGGAGACCCCACTTTGACACTTTTACAAGCTCAAGTAGCCCTTCTCACACAAAATGTGACACCCTCAAATTTGCGGAACGATTATTCTATGCAAGGGATTTCTTTTATTGTTATCGCTTTCGTTGTTGATCGTCACCTAGGTATTTCCATTTTATCTTTTGTTTAATGTCTTTATGTTTTCTATTTGATTGTTATTTTCTATCTATGTTATCTTAGATTCATGTAGTATCGTTATAATCGTCATTTCATTTCCTAGATTGTCAATTTAGTCTAGTCGTTATTATCGCCACATAGAGAGTCTTAAAATATTGTCAAAAACAACCTAAACTTGTCTATCCTAGTTTTCATTGTTAATATCATCTTAGACATAAACATTATCATGAGTGAGTAGTCACCTTTCTAGGGTGTAGGGTAGCCATGTTAGATTGATTAAAAGATGATAATTGGATAAAGAAATTGTGCCTTTAAAACATTGTGTCTATGCATGTTTGGATTGTAATGATAGTTAAACGATTTTTGGCCAAAATCATTGACTAGAATGGAATTCTTTTCCAAGGTAGAGATACGCGAATTGAATAGACAAAACATGACATGGTGGATTAAGACCTAGTAAATCGCCTAAAAGCCTGCTAGACCATCTGATCTATGATTGTAATGAACACATCATTCTTACGAACTCACAATGAATTATTTGCATGTTCCAAATCCAATTTCAACAATATGTCAATCTACATGTGTGAACCTACTTCCCTAGATGTTTTTCATCACTTGCTTTACTGTTTTCATTTGTTTTTATTTTGTTTTCATTTATGCTTTATATTAGTTTAGATATCAAAATCCCAAAACCCAGATATTCGTTAGATAAAACCCAATTGCGAGACATTTCACATCCTATAGGAAACACCATTTCCCTGAGGATCGACCCCTACATCCCTAATTACATTAATTTGTTATTAGCCTAGTCTGGATAATTTATCTTTGTATCGGGCTCGCGACAAGCACGATCACAACGAACAAGTCCCACTCGTTGCACGTTGTGAATGGTGAGAACCATGAAGAGAGGTTTGCACAAGGAGTCACAATGAGCAACGAACGATTGTCAAAAGAAACCGGATTTAGGAAACCACGCTATCAAATCGGAACTTTGTCCATACTTGAGATAACAAGTTGATCGCATTGGTCGTAAAAATCTATGTAAATGACATTATTCAAAACTTTGTAAAAAAGTATGACGATGCTCGATCCTCGACAGTTCGGACAAGTTCGGACCTAATGGGTTACTGCCATTGTGCAGCCGAGCCAAATTAACCAAAAAGATCTTACCAAATAGATGTGGTATTTTCGAAATAGATGGGGTATTTTTCTAATCGATTGGAAAATAGTTTGAAGCTTTATTCGAAGGTAGAAAATTCTGGATCCCTTCTTCGGTGCACCCCATTCACGAGACCCCGAATTGTCTTCCGCCTGGGCAGAGTCTTTCTTGCCCCCCCCCCCCCCCCCCCCCCCCAATTTGCTTGGGCAGAGCCATCTTTAACTGAGTGGTTCGACTGTCCCAAAGAGGGTTGTGTAACACCCGGAAATGTACCCTATTTTTATAGTGAAAATGTTTTACGGAAACTTTTCAGCGAAATTTAGTTTTAACCGTAAATTTAATTTTCCGAGTCGAATTTAGAATTTCCGAGTTCGTATTTGGAATTTCCGCGAGATTCCATTAGAATCCCGTCTTAAGGCGAGTTTGACTTTTGTTGACTTTTTCCCATAAATATCTCATACTCCCTTAATCTATTTCATTCAACACAAACCAAAACCCTTACTTCTTCCTTAAGCAAATATCAAAAACCCTTGCCTCCAATTTTGATCCATCTTTGAATCACCGTATCTCCTTCGTTTCTTATTGGAATTCACGTAAGTTCGTCTCATTCTTCCCCTCTTACCTTCCTCTATCCGTATTGGTAATAAAATTACCGTCTTTCTCGCTTTTTAAATTATCCGTCTTTCTCAAGGTGAAAGATATTCATCTTTTATTATCTAATTGTATGTAGGTGGAGACTAGGAAGGTTTAGAATCGATTAAAGACGCGTAAAGGTAACGGTGAAGGGTTACTCGATATCATTTACGTGTTTTATATGATTTCTATGTTAGAATTCGTATTTATAATATGATTAGTAAGCTTAGGAATTGAGTTATTGTTGATGATTGTTGTTAGTTGATGATTGTTGATGATGATTATTGATTGTTGATAGTTGATAGAAGTTAAATATGAGAATTGAAAATGATTGAACTTGTGTATGTTGTTCTCGGGTAGAATGTAGTCCTGGCCGAAGGACCGGCTGCCGGTTCAGTGGCCGGCTGGGAATTCACTGCACCGACCCTTTTTCGTAGAATGATCATATCTCCTTCGTTACTTGCTTGTTTTGGGCTTGTGACCATTCGTTGGAACCGTAAGAGGATAAGCTATCACCTCGATTTGGAATTTCTGCATTTGCATATCTAGAACTCTAAATATGACTGTTTGAAGTGGACCCTTGTTTTAGTTAGTTTCCAAACTTGGTTTTTGTGTGTAGTTGTGGTCCGAGCCGGGGTACCGGCCGCCTCCCTCCACACCGGCCTGGAACACGGCTGTGTTTTCTTCTTGAAATTTCTAAAACTCGTAATTTATAATAGTTCGCATGACTCGTTTATCGTATAATTTTACGTAGTGACTTATAATATTCATGTTTTGGATATATGATGTTTCATTCGCTTGTATCACATGTTTTGTGACGGTTTTTGCTATGTCCCACTTTGAGTCGGTTTTTACAAATGTTACGGTTTGAGCACTATTTTGTCTTGTGCTTTGTACTCTCATTCCCTTGGCTACCTTCTCGTTCGTAAGGCTGGAATGTCGGAACGGAGAGGTATCCTACTGCTTAAATGCATGTGTTAGTGGGCATACGACGACGTTGTTGGGAGTTGAACGCATTGCGTTGATCGACCCGGCCGTCAAATGTTGTGTACTTGCGAGGTGGTGTTATTTGCATGTAGCGTACCGCTTGTTATGAGGCTTGAGCTCTTTTCCGCCTCTTTCGTGAATGTTTGCTACCGAATTTGGGGTACTCAGCGTCAATTGATTGACCGAGTCTTGGATGCGAAATGTTTATCGCATGTCGAACTGGAAAATGCGATTCCGGGATTCTGGCCAGATTTAGACTAGGACCGTATTATTATCGTCGTCCTACCGGAGGAAATT
>JAIUZE010038771.1:72895-88786 GCA_022085475.1 Heliosperma pusillum | reverse complement strand
GAGTAGTCTCTCAAAGTGTTAACAAAAGGACAAAGTAAGTAGAACTAGCTAAACAACGCTAGAGGTGTTCATCCAGGGACAAACGCCCGTAGCTCACACCCGAACCCAAAATAGTCAAAGCAAAAAGCCATCCATGCACGCAACCTGTTCATTCATGAAAAACATGAACGCCACCATCAGTGGGGAGTAACTCCGGGTTCTCCGAGCCATATCACATTAAACGTACATATAAGGAAATACAAAAGTAAAATCATGCATATATAGATATACATGTGAGTTACGATAAGAATAGATAGGCAATCCAATATATAATGATAAGATCATGTGGAAATCAAATCCGCAACCATCATGTTATTCAAAGACTCGGGGAAGACACTCTTAGGCAACCGAATACGCTCACTAGGGCTTGCATATCACCGTTAGCGGTATAAGATTGATAAGATTGAGACTCGACAGACAAACCAAGTTAAGTCATGCGATGATCACAATAAATACAACATATATTCATCCATTCACGAACCAAGACATTGACGGTGCCCAATCATGCAATGACCATGAACAATATCATGAAATCACGCATTCAAGAACGACACAAGACGACAACTCTCACGGTAAATGAAACGCACTTGCATCGTGTACATGGTAAGTATGATTAACAGGCATCCACGGGATAAGCATTTCCTGAACTCATACACGATCAAACATTTCGTATATGTAGACTAATTTCCTCCTGGTAGCACGACGATATAAATATCCGGTCCTAGTCTAAATCTGGCCAGACTCTCGGAATAAACGTGTTCCGATTCGACATGCGATACACGTTTCGCATCCAAGACTCGGTCAATCATAGACGCCGAGTACCCCAAATTCGGTAGATCAATTCACGAAAAAGGCGGAAAAGAGCACAAGCCTCATAACAAGCGGTACGCTACATGCGCAAGTACACAACATTTGACGGTCGGGTCGATCAACGCAATGCGTTCAACTCCCAACAACGTCGTCGTATGCCCACTACACATGCAATTAAGCAGTAGGGTACCTCTCCGTTCCGACATTCCAGCCTTATGAACGGGAAGGTAGCCAAGGGAATGAGAATACAAAGCACAAGACAAAATAGTGCTCAAACCGTAACATTTGTAAAAACCGACTCAAAGTGGGACATATCGAAAACCGTCACGAAACATGTGATACAAGCGAATAAGATATCATATATCCAAAACATGAATATTATAAGTCACTACGTAAAATTATACGTTAAACGGATCATGCGAACTATTATAAATTACGAGTTTTAGAAGTTAAAGGAAAACAACACAGCCGTGTTCCAGGCCGGGCATTGGACCGGTGGCCGGTGGGCCGGCTCAGAACACAGGCAAAAACCAAAAATTATAGAAAACAGAGAAAAGTGGTCCAGGCCGGCCGGTCGACCGGCACAGAGTACATCTATACAAAAATTCCAATTTCTCAAGGTTGTTACTGATGTGTTCCCAGCCGGTTGGCAGACCGGCGGCCGGTCGACCGGCAGGGAACACCAGTTCACCCGAGAGTCTTCAATTCATTACCAATTCATTTCAATTCTCAAATATACTTCTAATAATCATCAATAATCAATATACATCATCAATATTCATCATATAACAACAATCATTATTCATAACAAGATTCCTAAGCTTCTAATCGTATTCTAAATACGATTTCTAGCATATAAAACATGTAAAACACGTAAATGATACCTAGTAACCCTTTACCGTTACCTTTAAGCGTCTTTACTACTCGTCAAGCTCCTCTTCAATAAGGTAATAGTCTTTGTCGGGATCTTGGAGGTCACCACCTACAAATAGATCATAAAAGATGAATGAAATTCATCTTGAGAAAGACGGAAAGCTTGAAAAGCGAGAAAGACGATGATTTTAATATCAACACGGATAGAGGAAGGTAAAGGGAGAAGAATGAGACGAACTTACGCGAATTCTATCAAGTAACGAAAGAGCTATGATGATTCAAAGATCGAAAATAAAGAGGGAGGCAAGGTTTTGATCTTTTCTTAAGGAAGAAGTAAACTGTGTTTGTGTATGAGTGAAAATAGGTTAAGAGTATGAGTTGTGTATGAGGAAAAGTCAACAAAAAGTCAAACTCGCCTTAAGACGGGATTCTCATGGAATCTCGCAGAAATTCCAAATAAGAACTCGGAAATTCTAAATTCGACTCGAAACACTAAATCCTAAATTAAAACTTAAATTTGCTGAAAAGAACCGTAAAATATTTTTACTAGAAAAAGAGGGTACATTTCCGGGTGTTACAACAACAATCATCATGTTATACACTATCCAAATTTTCGGCCCCCACTAGTGTCATGTGGTCCATTTTGATTTTTGATATTTGTCCCACAAATACTTATAATCATATGTTTAATTATCTTGTATAATTAAGGGTTAATTTGATCATATAACAATTTTATGACTCAAATTAATAAATAATATACACTTAACTTTTAAGTGATGTTTTATCATTATATCAATATATAATGGGTCCCACAATGCCTAGTTAGTTTATTTTACAACTCCTTGTAAATATAATTAACTAATCACCTCTACCTCAAAGTATATGCATAACCTCAACTAATTTAACGAATTAATTATTAATTATTAAATTAAATCTTATTCAATCGTATTAAAATAAGACGTAAAATTTATTCAGACAATTATTGTATAATTGACTAATAAACTTATCCGGAATGAGTTCGTAACTCAATTTCCAATAAATAACTCTCGTAACTAAACATATATCAAATATATATGTAAAGTACTAATTAATATCGACTGCAGACCCAGCTTATACACAATACCATTAGATTTATTTGGGTCTCATCCTATAGGTGTGACCGAAACCCCCCCCCCGGCGGTCAGTTGACTTCCACCCCCGCCGTCAATACGACAAGAACGCTAACTCTGTCAGCTGCCGTTTATCGATTTACGTAATCAACTGACGTGGAGTATCAAAATACTAGTCATCCCACTAATATTCCAAAATGAGATTTATAATATAAATGCACTATTGTGGAGGACACTTGCTCTAACATTTCCTAATTTAGTTTGTAATATTTGACACTCCTCGTATACTTCTACTTGCATGTATAAAAGTTTTTAAAATACCGTATTTCCGCTAATTACTTCACATGCTTGTATGTTTTTATTTTCCGCATTCGCGAGGGTTGTCACAGTAGGCAATAATATAATGTAGCTAGGAAGAAGGGTGTTTTTGCGAAATGTGAACAAGAACAAATGGCTTCAAAATGTAGATCATGATAGCAATACTTATAGAAAACGGAATAAAAACCATACTTATGCGTTTTGATGTGACACAGACTATAAGGAGAAACTACTCACTCCTAGACTGGGATCGGGTTCAGATGTACCGACCACTGGAGGCTCTACCTTACAATATGAGTAGCTTGCCAAAGTCAAGATCAAGCTTAATTAAGTCCAAATGAAATTTTCTACCTACTGTGTACAAGACATCCCCATGAATGCAATGCACAATTCCTCATAACATATTGAAACATCAGCTTATAAAAACTATAATTCGAGAAATGTAAGATGGAAATGATCTTTTCTTTTTGTGTTTTTTGATTTTTTTCGATTTTTTTTTTCATTTTCTTTTTTCAATAAAAACTAAAAATAAACTAAGAAAATTAAAAGAAAATAAACTAACAAGTAAAAATCTAAATGCAATCCTAAATGCAGTAAGTCCTAAATGCAAATCCTCCCCCAAGCTAAAACTTCACATTGTCCTCAATGTGCATGCAGTTATAATAGATTCAAACCGAGAAACGGTTGGTAGCACACAGAACAAGATGAAATGCTAATGGGAAAAGGGGCGTAAAAAGAAAACTAAAAATGCGAAAAATAAAGGAAAGAAATAAAATTCTTACAAAATGTCTAGCCTCCCCCAAGCTAGTATAAACAAGGGGAGCTCATTGTCATCTCATCACAAAGGCCACCAGCTACGACCTCTCCTCTCTGAATGAGGCGGCTCGGATGCGGATCCAGAAGCATCTGTATAGTAGGTATCATCTGCAGAATAATAACTACCACGAGAAGCAATGATCCCGGTTGGGTTGCTGGCTCCTAAGGATTGGTACTCTTCTACTTGGTGATCTCGAAAATCACCTCTATACCCTCCAAAACTCTCGACGCCATAGTCGGTTCCACAGTAATCAGGTCTGGTCTGCGGCACACCTGCATCATAAGCAGTACCATAGCCCTCTTCGGGCCAAGTATAAAAAGACGGGTGGGGGCCCTCAGGTCTAATCACACCTTGCCTAGCAAAGTGGTCATAAATGGGGTACAAAGCAAGCTGCTGGTCGGACTGAATTCTATTAACGGACAAGGTTAAGGCTTCAAACATGGCGGTCACGTCGCCCGTAGCATGGGTCGACTGAGAGGATGATTCTATCTCAGGGCGGCGAGATCTAAGTTGAACAGGGGGGTCATTGGGGGTAATATCCCCAACGGGAAGGAAGTAAGTAGGACGGGGTAAGATAGCCTCACCCTCCTGAAGTTGAGGACGCTGCCTAAGTAATGGAATTTGGTCTACCTCGGCGGTCAACTTGACCGAATCACGGCCAGCTATCCTCTAAATCATATGGGGGTATGAGACACGAAACCAGTTAAGCTGAACAAAATAATCATAATCCAACCCATTTCCCATCTCGGTGGGAGGTGTAGTCAATGCCTGGAGGTCAGTGGTGGCTTGGTTAAAACCAAAAACTCGCATAACAAGGTGAGTGATAAGACCTCCATAGACAATGGCAGTTTTCTTAGGATTAATAGCTTTGGTCAACTGAACAGCAAAATGATACGGAAGACTAATAGACCATGGTTCATCACCATTCACATTCAAAAATCCTCCTAACATTTCTAACTCCACTCGTCTCACCAAATGAGGCTCAGCACGACCCAAGAAGGTCCATCCTATGAATCTTTGCCAGATTTTAATGGCGGGATGATGGATATGTTTGTGTGGGACATGGTCCCAACGAGAGACAGGGTAAGTCGAAATAGCACTCCAAAGCAGGCTAATATCAAAGCCTTCTAGAGGTGAGGTAACAGTATCCTTAGTGGTGAGACCAAATTATCTAGCAAAATAGTACGGAATACTAATAGACCATGGTTCTTCACCATTCACATTCAAAAATCCTCCTAAAATATCTAACTCTACTCGTCTCACCAAATGAGGTTCAACACAACCCAAGAAGGTCCATCCCATGAATCTTTGCCAGATTCTAATGGCGGGATGATGGATATGTTGGTATGGGACATGGTCCCAATGAGAGACAGGGTAAGTCAAAATAGTGTTCCAAACCAGGCTAATATCAAAGCCTTCTGGAGGTGAGGTAACAGTTTCCTCATAAGTGAGACCAAATTGTCTAGCAAAGATTTCTAAGTTCATACTATAATCATCATTGAATAATCTAAACCGAACTTGAGGCATAGAGTTTCTATTCCTAGACCTATGTAACTCAAATGAGCTCAAGAATTCAAGGGTTAATTAAGGGTAGGTCTTATAACTAAAGTTCATGCTAACATTCATTCCTAGACCCCCTAAATAACACCTTAACATGCTCATAAAGCTTCATATGTCTTAAAGAAGAAACATTAAGGAACTTTGTAGCCCTCATACCTTTGCTCTTATGAATGCACCAATTTTGCCATTGCTTGTTTGAACTAAATTCTACATCCGGAAAGTCAGGATCATGCATAGCATCTCCTTGATTTTCGGTTTGATCATTTGCTTCAAGCATTTCTATGTCTTCTTCATGGGCTCTGCTACTTTCTCCTTGATTGGAGGTTCTTGCCCTCTTTGATTTCCTTATTATAGGTGCAATTTTGCTAAAAGAAACTAGTATTAGAACACTTCATTATAAACATAAATTGATAGCATAAGTGTTAGAATACTAAGTTTTAAGCACAAGTTCAAGCATAGCTACCTAAGTGAAACATTATCATGCTAACTTTGAGCACAAATGGATGTTCTTAAGCATAACAATATGTCACTAAGATGAGCAACATATACTTGAATCATGAGTTCGGCCACTACCTAAAGGTACTAATGCTAATTAACACAATAAGGTCATAAGTTCATAGTATAAAGCATGAATTCAAGCATCATACTACCACTTAAGCATAAGTTCTTAGCATATAGTAAAGATGAGTATCCTAATTGGCATATGAGCATTCAAATCATAGTAAGCATACTAATTAATCACTAAAGTTCACTCTGTAGGAAGCATTAGAAATCCAATTTAAACAAGTTTTTCAAGTAAAATCAGGAACCCCCAAATTAGGGTTAGGGTTTGTTCATGTTGGATTTCTGGAAAAATAGAGAGATTGAAGTAACTAAAGTAGAATTAACTTACTTGATGATGCTTAGAAGTTGCCTTTGATGAATTATAGTGACAAATTTTGTAAGAAAAGACCAAGAAATGAAGGTTTTGAGAGAATTTTGAGCTTTGAAATTGAAGAACACGGGTATATGGCAGCAAGCAAAGGGTAGCAAGTTGGGTTTATAAAAGAAAATAGAACCAAACTCGAATCAGGCAACTTACCCGATCGGGTATACAGGAATCCGATCGGGGAAGTCTGCAGGTCCGGATTTTGTTTCTTTTTTCTTTGCTACTTGCTCTTACCTTTTGGCTATGTTCTTGAACATACTTACTAACCTTAGTAATCTTGGCAACTTGGGCCAAGGATAGCTCCTTCTTGTCTCAATAAGTCCTCCAATTCCAAGTACGAAAAGCTATCAACTAACCATGCATTTCTAAATGTAAATAATAAGTAAAACGATAATTGTTCCTAACTATTACAACACAAAATCCAAAAAAGATAGTCCAAATCAAAATCATTGTCTAATTAGTGAAATAAAGAATGCATAAAGAAAAAGTAAAGAGAAAGACGGGTTGCCTCCCGACAAGCGCATTTTTAAGTCATGCTAGACTTTGTGTTTTTATCCCTCCTTAAGCCGTATGAAGGGATTTGATCTCATTATAGCTTGATTCGTCCTTGAATTTTTCTCATTTACCTTTTGCCAACACCCATGGCAACTTAATGTGAATATACTTCCGAAGCCTTGAAGGCTTCGAGGTCACCATCTCCAACACTCAATACATTCCCCTTTTTTATCAAAGGTGGCACTTGATCCATCCATTTCAAAGGTTATCTTCTCTCCTTGCACATCTATACAAGCCCCAACTGTATTTAGGAAGGGTCTTCCTAATATAATATAGTCGTCTCTTTCTTTCTTTGAAAATATGACATAAAAATCAACGGGAATGAGGAAGTATCCAATCCGTATAGGGACATCTTCCACAATTCCTGCTGGAGTATGCATAGATCCATCGGCTAGGTGAAGGCTAGTATTAGTAATCTTCATTTGTATTGGACAATGGTCATGATAGACGGAAAAAGGCATGACGCTAATAGCGGCTCCTAAATCACACAATGCACTTTTGACCTTATGAAAACACATTGTGAAAGAAATGTTAAAACAACCTGGATCTTTAAGTTTGGAAGGAATGATAATCTTCTCTTCTTCAAGGGTAGATTCCTTGTGAGAGTCTTTGGTTGCTTCTTTTTGCCTAGATGTTTTGCCAATCCGTGCCTCCAACCTTGAGAAAGCTTTGTCGTTTGCCCTTGTTGTTTCAACAATTCTTTCTTCTAATTTCCCTTGAGCTTTTATCAATGTCATGATCAAGGCTTCGAGACGGGATGTCTCCTCATGTGTAGGGACTTTGGTTGGTTTGGCTAGTGTTGGATTATTGCAAAGTTCATGGGGTAACCTAAAGATGAGCTCCTTACTCTTTCCATTCCCAAGAGGATGATCACAAGGTTTGTCACTGATCATGTCAATTGTGACAATTGAGGGTTCTTCATTCCCTTGGGTGGTTTGACTAGAACTCGATGGGGTCAACTCTTCTACTCTCTTTTGGAGAGACAAAATGGTTGATTTGAGTGAGTTTAAGCTAGAAAAGAAGTATGAGTACATATTATGTTGGGCTTGGATTACTTCCCTTAACTTGACATCTACTTTTGCTATCACATGATCATTTTGAAAGGATGAGTGTGGCATAGTATGAGGTGTATTAGTGGGTTGAGTTTGGCAAATTTGTGGGTTTAAGGGTTTAAGGGTGTGAGTTTGTTCCCACATCGCTGAGGTACATGCCCTAATCCACCACAAAGTTCACAAGGTGTTGTAAGTGAGGTAAATGGATTGAAAACGTTTGGGCGATATAAAGTGCATTTTGGGGTGGTTTCGTTTAGTTGAACGGGACATGCTAAGGAAATGGTAGTGTCAACATCACTTGAAGTTTCCACTCGACTTTTCTTTTGCTCTCCCCCATTACTTTGTGAACCTTCCCCACTCTCTTTTTGTGAATTAATTGATAGGTTTGACATAGTCGTTTTAAACCTACGGTGAAAAGAGATGACAATCTCTTCCCACTCCATTGGCCTTGTGGCATCCTTTAAACGACGGGTGAACCACCATTTAGCTTCTCCCTTTAGTGATAAAGCAAAGAGAGTTTCTCTAATTTTGTTTTGGGTGATTCCCTCCCTCACAAAGGTTTGACACAATTCACAAAAGGTTTGGATATGGTGTGACGGGTTTTCATTTGGTTTACCACTAAATTGGTTACCCTCAATGAGAATAATCAAAGTCATATGGACCCTTAGGATCCCACTAGCGAGCTCAAAAACCCGGTACCTTGGATCCTCCTTTGTTAGCACCATTGTTTGTCAACCTACAAGAAAAACACAAAAAGGAAAGTAAGTAACGATTTAGGTACGGTTGCACCTAAAAATGGTAGAATTTTTTTTTTAAACAAAAACCAACAATTCATTGATAAACAAAACCGTGCTCCCCGGCAACGGCGCCAAAATTTGATCGGTTATGTCGCGGTCCCGATACAAAAATAATTACCCACACTTAGGCTAAAACCATAAGGAATGTAATTAGGGAAGTAGGGTGTCGATCCTCAGGGTGTACGTGTTAACTATGAATTGCTATGGAGTGATTTTCATTTAAGTTCGAGTCATTTGAGGTGGTGGTCTAAACTACTAACATAAAATAAAATGACAAGTATGTAAATGACGATATGTAAATGACAAATATGTAAATGACGATATTTAAAACTCGAAACAGACAACTTACCCGATTGGGTTGTCACGAATCCGATCGGGGAAATGTGCTGATCCAAATGACAATATTTAAATAACAAGTATGGAAATTGCAATAAAATAAATCTAATCTAATTGACGATAATTAAAATGACAAGTATTGAAAGGCTACCTAACTAAACTAATAAAGTGACAATGAAGAAAACTATCTAAGGACGATAATAATATAAACTATCGAAAACGGTAAAATAAACTATCTAATCAAATTGATATAGTTAAAGAGAAATACATGTAAAATGATTTAAAAGTTTTATTGATACCAACATTAGAATTACTACGATTGTCTAAGCCTTGTAGCGGTATATTCCTCTCGGATTCGTACCGGCCTTTTAGTGGGTCCTAACGTCCTCTCAGCATGGTTATGTCACTAAAACCCTATTGGTAGTCCTAATTCTCATCCCAACTCTCGTTATAAAGACGGAAATTGACTAATACAAACAATTGTTCATGGCCACTAAACAAAGTTATAGAATTTGACACAACCAAAGGAAGAAACAAACTAGATGGTTCAATTGGTATCTACTCTTCTTTTAATTCATGTTAACTAGTAAATCATTTCAATATTACAATTATATTTATTGTATATACACAATGATATTCTTACAATGATATATCTAATTTATGTGATTATGTGATTAAGTAAATTAATAGGAAAAAGATGTAGGAAATTAAACTATAAAATATAAGTACTACAATGATTATGGTGATTATATTAATAATGATTCTAGTGATGAATTCTATAATTATATGATCAGGCAAAATAAAAGATGGCATATTAGACGATGTTTTAGTTTCAACTAGATTGCTTTTACATTGATTTCCTAACAACAATAATATGAAAACAATACTAATTAGATCAAAGTTCATAATGATAAAAACTGCATAAGTGAAGGATAGAGAATTACCGAAATTGGAATGCAAATTATGTAGGAAATAAAGTAAAGAACAATTATCCAACCCAATAACAAAAACTTATAAAAACAGTAGAGAAGTACTTAAAATTGCATAAACTATAATCTAAAACTTGTATGAAAGAAGTAAACTATGAAATGTGTTATTGTATGAAAAGTATGCTAATTGTGTATAATTGTGTAAGAAGTTGTGTGTCAATTGTTGTGATGATCATTGGCTTTTATAGGGCTGCATGGATGCTGCATCTCGTCCAAATTCATACCCTAGACAAAGGCTTTAATCACTCATTTAAGCTTGGTAGAAGAAGAGCCAAGTAACGTCTCAGCCGCAAACATACCCGATCGGGTAAGTGGAAATCCGATCAGGTAAGTGTGCAAGATGGATTTTTCCGTCTTTTCCAATTACCTCTTTGGGCACGGAATCCTATGCTTTGGTCTTGGTCAATGAAATACGTAATTGAGCTTGGGCTAGTCCTCCTTTGACTTGGGTTGATGTTTTCTTTTGAAGTACAAAGTCAAAGTCCAAGATGAGTCCACTTGAGGAAGGATGTAGCGGAATCGTAATCAAATCGTGAAATGGCTATCATCGGTTCCTTGAAAACTCGTATTCTAGTGCCTTTGCTCCATAAAGTAGGAAAATATAGCAAAACCGCTTCATTTCCTATAAAATGAGACAAAACACGCAAAACAACTAAAATAGCAATATTAGCTCGTTAATCACCTAGCAAAGTGCATAAATCGTATAGAAATCGAGCTAAAACGGGGGATAAATTAGTACAAAATATCACTTATCATAGATTATAATAGTCTGTATTATTCTAGAGGCCATTCGGCTAAGTACAAAGCGTACTCGACCGAGTAGAGCCGGAGAAGATGAGGCTAGATCCGTAGGTTAGGCAACAAAACCAAATAGATTAGCCACTCCACCGAGTTGGGCTTATTCGACCGAGGGCCTCATGCGATTCAACCAAGTAAGGCCTACTCAGCTGAGGGCCTCGGTCCACTCGAGCGAGTCGTGTTGAGGTAGGCCAATTTTATATATTTTATTTTCTTTATTTTTGATGGTTAGTTCATAGGTTGTTATAAATAGGATCATAAGCCACCATTTTCAGATCCATGCCTACCAAACCAATCATAAACCCGTTTACTTGTGAAATTGATGTGACATAAGAATGTGTGACATTGTGTATGTGAATTTTATAATGGATGATGATATTTTATTGAGGATTATACTTTATGAGATGATGATATAATATTTTATTATGAAATATTGATGATGTTGGGACCGGTACGGGTAACCACTCCTTTTGTGGCGTTGTCGTACGCGACTAGCCTTCTGAATCTTCTTTTAGTGGGGCCGCTACTAGAAGGGTTGTGGACGTTCAATAGTTTAGGGAGTGGTCGAGAACCACTTGATGACAATTCTTTTTTTGTTTGGTCTGAAGAGTTCTCCGAACATTCTAGTTTTGATTAGAGACTTGTGATTTGTAGCAAGCATTGGAATGACTTGTGAATTGTAGCAAGTATCGAAAGGCGTTCTGATTTTTGGAAACACCTATTGATTGTGATTGAGATTAATATTTGTGGTGACATAGGATGCGTTTGATGTTGATATTTATTTGTATTATCATGTGGACTTGTCACCCGTGTTTACTATCGTGTTGTGTATTCATTTCTTTACACGGCTTTGATTGACGTGTCTTGTCTCTTGTGCAATTCTTTTTAAATTATCTGCGGTGATCCATTTGATATTTTTGTTCATTTGATGAGAAGTTACTCCTTTAGGTACTTGATAACGATGATGCTTAGCTTGTGGGGGCATCATGACAAGAGACGACGGGCCAAAAGTCTATTTTAAGTCTTGACAGTTACGATGTTAGACTTGTTATATTCCTTCGTTAGTTGGTCACCTTAACTTGAGAGTATTGGTTTGTATAGTCATTAAACTTTGGATTTATAATAAATGTTTCTTAATTGAAATCTTTTGTTGGACTAGCTTGGGATATCGAGATGGTAGCATCCACGTTTAAGTATGTCAGGTAAATGGGGGTGTTACACTAGTCAACTAAGTTATCTTTTGGTCTTTATCGCCTTTGTGTTTCTGTAAGCCTATCTTTAATAGGGGTGAGGGGCAGGCCTATAAGGAGGGTGAAAGGAAAAGAAAGTATAAAAAAATAACACTCTCAAAAAATTATGTCCACCCTTATACACATTTGCCATGTGTCGCAACTCTATTGGTCACATTAACCCAGTAAAAGAGAATCGGATTTGAAGCAACCAATTGCAGTGCCACACATATACCCTTAGCTAGAACTCTATGACGGGGACTATATGTTGCGGTGTTGTTTTCCCCTTTTTCCATCTTAATTATGTTTTTGTTTCTAAAAACAACTCACTATATTGATGAGACCCAACACTGCACAAAATTACTTTGAGGAAAAAAGTAATGAGGTATTTCAAAGAATCAGAGGGAGTATAAGTTAATTTTTATAATATATAAGATTATTTAATTGTAATATTCTGAATATTATAGTCTTTGTTTAAACACTCGATACTTTAATTTAACAACGAATACTTTCAACTAATGTACCTCTTTCCATCGAGCAAAATTCCTCTCTTTTTTACGTGATGCAACATGTAAACTTTTAGGCGGGGCCCACATTTTCATTATTTTGAAAACTTTATTCTTAGATTATAATTAAAAGTTTTTAGTATAATCATAATTAGCACCCCCTCAGTCCCGGTCAATTGTTGTCCTATTCCCTTTTAAGGTGTCTCAGTCAATTGTTGTCCTTTCTATATCATGAAGGTTAGTTTTGTATGTTTAATTTGATCACCCAATGGGACTATTGTCCATTTGTCATCCACTAAGTGGAACCACAAATGGTCCCCCACCATTTCCTTGGTCTTTGTGCCAAAATAAAAGGACAACAATTGACTGGGATGGAGGGAGTACTATATATGTTATAGATTTATATGAGACCGAACCCTAACATTTGGGAGTTCAAGGGAATTTGCTATTAATTGGGTTATAGATTAAAAATAGAGTATAATTATATTATGATTATATAGGTGGCAAATTTGTAGAGGAACGGTTTTGATTGCTTTCTCTTCTTGGATTGCTAAACGGTAGGAATAATATCTATTTAATATCATGGATGTTGTGTTAATTGTTGTTGGATTTGTCGCAATGTTCATTGATGTTGTGATATTGATGAGTATTATTGGAAGATTAAGATTGTATTAGTATGTTGGTGGCAATGGACTATTGTTTATTTAAGAGACCGATACGGGTAACTGGGTCAATGACGGCATTGTACACAGAAGGTGAAGTGTCCAACATTTATATACTTTTCTCCCTCATATTAGCTCATATCTACATGTTCTTATTCAATATTTAAAGTGTTTTTATGAGCTAATTGTTGCTTTGGAAGCATTCTTGTATTTTAATGTCATTTGGATATGACGCAAATTTGGGTCGTTTCTACGTCAGATCCTTACATTTGAATATATACCGAGCAAAGTGTAGCTAATATCAATGAGTACGTGAGCTTAAGATGGTGTGGTATGAAGATTTACAACACCCAAGTCAAAAGAAACAAGTTTCGAGTCATTCCGAGCAAGATTGAGCATGTTACGACGATTTTACTATGCTTGCTCAATAACCGTCTCCAACCCCTATTGTAACACCCGGAAATGTACCCTATTTTTCTAGTAGAAATATTTTACGAAATCTTTTCAGCAAATTTAAATTTTAATTTATAATTTTATGTTCCGAGTCGAATTTAGAATTTCCGAGTTCGTATTTGGAATTTCTGGGAGATTTCATGAAAATCCTGTCTTAAGGCGAGTTTGACTTTTCTTGACTTTTGAGTCGAGTTTGACTTTTCTTGACTTTTGAGTCGAGTTTGACTTTTCTTGACTTTTGAGTCGAGTTTGACTTTTCTTGACTTTTGAGTCGAGTTTGACTTTTCTTGACTTTTGAGTCGTCTTTGACTTTTCTTGAATTTTAAGTCGTCTTTGACTTTTTCTTGAATTTTAAGTCGTCTTTGAATTTTCTTGACTTTTAACCCGTCTTTGACTTTTGTTGACTTTCCGACTCACCCTTTACTTAATCTCACACTACTCCCTTAACCTAATTTTCATTCACACAACTCAATCTTCTTCCTCCTTAAGAAATCCCCAAAACTTTCCCTCTTTGATTTCGATCTTAGAATTCGCCTAGCTCACTCGTTTCTTGTCGGAATTCACGTAAGTTCGTCTTATTCTTCCCCTCTTAGCTTCCTCTATCCGTATTGGTAATATAATTACCGTCTTTCTCGCTTTTTAAATTATCCGTCTTTCTCAAGGTGGATGATATTCCTCTTTTATTATCTAATTGTTTGTAGGTGGAGACTAGGAAAGCTTAGTAACCGTTTAAAGACGCGTAAAGGTAACGGTGAAGGGTTACTCGATCTCATTTACGTGTTTTACATGATTTCCATGTTAGAATTCGTATTTAGAATACAATTAGAAAGCTTAGAAATTATGATTTTGATGATGATTGTTGTTAGTTGATGATTGTTGATGATGAATATTGATTGTTGATAGTTGATAGAAGTGAATTATGAAAATTGGAAATGATAGCAATAGTGTTGTTGTTCTCGGGTGGACTCGTGCAAATTCACAGCACCGACCCTTTTTGGTAGAATGCTCATATCTCCTTCGTTACTAGTTTGTTTTGGGCTTGTGACCACTCGTTGTAACCGTAAGAGGATAAGCTATCACCTCGACTTGGAATTTCTGAATTCCCATATCTAGAACTATAGTTATGACAGTTTGAAGTGAACCCTTGTATAAGTTAGTTTCCAAACTTGTCGTTTTGGAGAGTTATCTATGTTTCTTATTTATTATGCTTCTTAAACTTGGTCTAATGCTTGGGTATCATGTATTGATTCATGTTTTGGATATATGATATTTTCCTTCGCTTGTATCACATGTTTTGTGACGGGTTTTGACTATGTCCCACTTTGAGTCGGTGTTTACAAATGTTACGGTTTGAGCACGATTTGGTCTTGTGCTTTGTACTCTCATTCCCTTGGCTACCTTCCCGTTCGTAAGGCTGGAATGTCGGAACGGAGAGGTATCCTACTGCTTAATTGCATGTTTAGTGGGCATACGACGACGTTGTTGGGAGTTGAACGCTATGCGTTGATCGACCCGGCCGTCAAATGTTGTGTACTTGCGAGGTGGTGTTATTTGCATGTAGCGTACCGCTTGTTATGATGCTTATGCTCTTGTCCGCCTCTTTCGTGAAGGTTGACCGAATTTGGGGTACTCGGCGTCTAGGATTGACCGAGTCTTGGATGCGAAATGTTTATCGCATGTCGAATCGGAAAATGTGATTTCGAGAGTCTGGCCAGGTTTAGACTAGGACCGGATATTTATATCGTCGTTCTACCAGGAGAAAATTAGTCTACATATACGAAATGTTTGAATCGTGTATGAGTTCAAGGAAATCCTTATCCCGTGGATCCCTGTTAATCATACTTGCCATGTACACGGTGCTAGTGCGTTTCATTTACCGTGAGAGATGTCGTCTTGTGTCGTTCTTGAATGCGTGATTTCATGATATTATTCATGGTCATTGCATGATTGGACACCGTCAATGTCTTGGTTCGTGAATGGATGATAATATGTTGGATTTATTGTGATCATCGCATGACTTGACTTGGTTTGTCTGTCGAGTCTCACTCTTATCAATCTTA
>JAIUZE010038771.1:1597-72875 GCA_022085475.1 Heliosperma pusillum | reverse complement strand
CCCGGCCGTCAAATGTTGTATACTTGCGAGGTGGTGTCATTGCATTTAGCGTACCGCTTGTTATGATGCTTGTGCTCTTTTCCGCCTCTTTCGTGAAGGTTGACCGAATTTGGGGTACTCGGCGTCTATGATTGACCGAGTCTTGGATGCGAAATGTTTATCGCATGTCGAATCGGAAAATGTGATTTCGAGAGTCTGGCCAGGTTTAGACTAGGACCGGATATTTATATCGTCGTTCTACCAGGAGGAAATTAGTCTACATATACGAAATGTATTGAATCGTGTTTGCGTTCAGGGAAATGTTTATCCCGTGGATGCGATTTTAATCATACTTGCCATGTACACGGTGCTAGTGCGTGTCATTTACCGTGAGATATGTTGTCAACGTATTCTTACGTTTGGATGGATGATTATATGATTGATTATTCATGATCTTTGGATGACTTGACATGGTTTGTTTGTCGATTCTCAATATTATCAAACTTATGCCGCTAACGGTGAGATGCAAGCCCTAGTGAGAGTGTATGGTTGCCTAAGAGTGTCTTCCCCGAGTCTATCTATAATATGATGGTTACAGTTTTGTACTTCATGTACCGATATCTTTACATATTGAATTGCCTATTTACTCTTCTCGTACTCCACATGTATATTTATATATGCATGCTTCAACTTTTGTATTTCCGTTTAAGTTCGCTATTTTTTGATATGGCTGGGAGAACCCGGAGTTTCTCCCCACTAACTGTGGCGTTCATGTTTTTCATGGATGAACAGGTTGCTTGATTGGATTGCTTTTTGCTTGTGGTATTTTGGGTTCGGGTGTGAGCTAGCGGCCGTTGGCCTGGATGAATCACCTCTAGACGTTGTTTAGCTAATTTGTTAATAACTTTGATATTTGATAACATTTTGAGAGACTTCGTCTCTTTGTAGTATATTCTATTTTAGTTTGTATATATTTGACATTCCTCGTATTTTTATCTTAGCATGTAAAAAGTTTTAAAAACAACGTATTTTCCGCTATCTTAATCACATGCTTGTATGTTTTATTTCCCCATTCGCGAGGGTTGTCACAGTTGGTATCAGAGCTTTAACGCTCCCGACGCACACACGTGAACCCTAAACTTAAACTACTTGACCTTGAAATAATAAATGAGATAGGGGTAGAAGTTATGGATTTTACTTGGTAGTCTATTTGTTTATGCTAAGTGTTAGGATTAACTTGTTTTGTTTTTGTTTCTTATGAAGATGGTTAGACCTCGAGTAGTAGAAAACGTTATGCTAGAAGCTCTTACGCAAGTGTTGAAGAATCAGCAAGATGCGGCTATTGCTCAAGCCAACCAAGTTTCCCCTCGTAGAGAAGACAACCACCAAGGAGGCTACGCTTGGGTGGCTAGCCAGATAGCCAGAAGCAAGATTATACCTTACGGTGGAGAGCCGGACCCTACCGAGCTATCGGAATGGTTTGGAGAAATAGAGAAGCAATTTGATTTATACCAAGTCCGTGAAGAGGACAAGGTGAGGATCGCTAAGCATTTCCTTGTAAGGGAAGCAGATAATTGGTGGGAGATTACTAGTGCCACCGCTACTCTTGACGACGATTTCAATTGGGCTTGTTTCAAAGCTCTAGTTGAAGGCCGATTTTATCCTAAGGAGCTCAAGCAACAAAGGCTCAAGGAATTTATTGACTTCAAGTAAGGTAATTTGTCGGCACAAGACTTCACCACGGAGTTCAACAAGCTTGCTCACTTTGCTCCGAGGCCCATAAAAGATGACGAGGACCGAGCTTTCTACTACCGCAACAAGCTTAGTGCTTTACTCCAAAGCAAGGTGAGGAGAAATACTACTTCCTTTGGGGAGTTGTATGATGATGCTCTATGGGCCGAGAACTCCATGAAGGCCATCAAGGATGAAGCTATGATGAAGAATCCCTCTCCTTCCTTCGCTCCTAGACCGAATTTCTATGGGAAAAGGCCGTTTACTTCTTCGTCTTCCAATTCTTATGCCAACAAGAGGAGATTCAATCCTCCCCCAAATGCAAGTGCAAGAACTCCCGCTCCTTTCATTCCCCGAGCTACTTCTAACGTGGCTCATAGGCTTTATGCTCCCCCTCAAGCTCAAGGTCGCTTTTGTAACCGTTGTAGACTTCCACGCCATCCCGGTGTAGCATGTTTCAAACGACCTTATGTTTGCTTCTTTTGCCAAAAGAGTGGTCACCGTTATGATGATTGCCCCGATCGGAAGTTGCCCCCTCCAATTGCCAAACCCAAGGGTTCTATCTTCGTTCTGAGCCGAGGCGAAGCCGATACTCATCCGGAGATAATTACGGGTATGTTCTCAATCTTAGAGCAACCTTGTCTTATTCTATTTGATACCGGTGCTTCTATGTCCTTTGTGTCTTCAACTTATGCTAATAAATTATCTATCGATCCTTCATCTAGTGAGGATACTCCCATATCCTTACCATCCGGAGAAATTATCTCTTGTTCTACTCTTTATCCAAATGTTCCAATCTCTATTTCGAGTACTATCTTTCCCGCTAATCTCCTTACGTTTCCTCTAGAAGAGTTCTATGTAATTCTAGGTATTGATTGGTTAGCATTGTACCATGCTAGGTTCGAGTGTAGAGATCAAAAGATTTTTTTAAAGAGTCCTTTAGGAGTTAGAATAACCTATAAGGGATTTCGTCCCCGAAAGGGTGTGTCTTTGATTTCCACAATGAAATTGGTGAGTATGGTAAGAAAGGGTCACCAAGCATACTTGTGTATTGTGACTTCTACAACTACCTCCTTACCGTATGGCTCCAACCGAATTGAAAGAGTTAAGGAAGCAACTTGATGATATGATTGAAAAAGGTTTCATTCGACCGAGTGCCTCACCTTGGGGTGCTCCTGTTCTCTATGTGAAGAAGAAAGATGGTTCCATGAGGCTTTTTATTGATTACCGTGAGTTGAACCGGATTACAATCAAGAATAGGTATCCTTTGCCGAGGATTGAAGACTTGTTTGATCAACTAAAGGGTGCTTCTACTTTTTCCAAGATCGATTTGAGATCCGGTTATCACCAAATTCCCGTTAGTGATGCTGATATTCCAAAGACCGCTTTTAGTACAAGGTATGGTCACTTTGAGTTCAAGGTGATGCATGCCATTTGGATTGACAAATGCTCCCGATATCTTCATGGACCAAATGAACCGCACTTTTAGTGAGTATCTTGACAAGTGTGTGGTGCTTTTCATTGACGATATTCTTATTTTCTCCAAGACCGAAGAAGAGTATGCTATTCATATAAGGACTATTTTAGGTGTCCTTCGTCGTTAAAAGTGGTTTGCCAAATTCTCCAAGTGTGAATTTTGGTTACCTAAGGTGTCCTTTCTTGGGTATGTAATTTCTAAAGAAGATGTAATGGTGGATCCTTCTAAAATTGAGGCCGTTGTTGATTGGAAGAGTCCGACCGATGTTAGAGAAGTCCGAAGTTTTCTTGGTTTAGCTGGTTATTACCGTAGATTTGTCAAGGATTTCTCCAAGCTTGCTAGACCAATGAACCAATTGTTGAAGAAAGAAACCAAGTTCCTATGGAATGAAGCTTGTGAGGCCGCTTTTCAAGAGTTAAAGAAAAGGTTGACCACCGCCCCGGTGTTGACTTTACCTGAAGATGGTGTAGACTTTGATGTCTATTGTGATGCTTCCAAGATGGGATTGGGTTTTGTACTTATGCAAAGTAGGAAGGTGGTGGCTTATGCGTCTAGACAGTTGCGAGTTCATGAAGTGAACTACCCTACTCATGATTTGGAATTGCCACCGTGGTTCATGCCTTGAAAGTGTGGCGACACTATCTTATTGGTGTTCATTGTCGCATATTCACCGATCATAAGAGTTTGAAGTACATATTTACTCAAAAGGAGTTGAATATGAGACAAAGAAGATGGTTGGAATTGGTGAACAACTATGATTTTGAGTTGTTATACCATGAAGAGAAGGCAAATGTTGTTGCCGATGCTCTTAGTAGGAAATCTTCTCATGCATTGAATGCTATGTGGGTATTACCAGATGATCTTTGTTTTGAGTTTCGAAAGTTGAAGTTGGAATTCGTGGAACGTGGGTTTGATTATGTTGGTGTTATGGTTGCCGAACCTGTTTTCCTCTGCGAGATCCGCGAAAACCAAGTTGATGATCCTACCTATAAGTCTATTCAAGCCAAACTTCTTGAAGGAAAAGCCTCCATAACCGTTTGTTTGTACCTAATGCTCTTGACTTGAGAAAGTGAGTTCTTGATGAAACACACCTTTCCCCTTATTCTATTCACCCCGGAGGTGATAAGATGTATAAAGATTTGAAGCTACAATTTTGGTGGCCGAATTTGAAAGGCGATGTTGTGTCCTATGTTGGAAGATGTCTTACTTGCCAACAAGTGAAAATCGAACACAAGAGGCCTGGTGGATTACTACAACCTTTGGATATTCCACTATGGAAGTGGGAATCTATTTCTATGGATTTTGTTATGGCTTTGCCAAGGACCGTTGGAAGTAAAGATGCCGTTTGGGTTATTGTTGATTGTTTGACCAAGTGTGCCAGATTCATTCCGATCAAAGAGACTTGGAGTTTAGATCGACTAGCGAAAGCCTATGTTGATGAGATTTTTAGATACCATGGTGTTCCCAAGGAGATCATATCCGACCGAGATCCGAGGTTTTGTTCGCGATTTTGGAAAGCTTTACAAGAAGCCATGGGTAGTAAATTGTTGATGAGTACCGCATTTCATGCCGCTACCGATGGTCAGACCGAGAGGACTATTCAGACTTTAGAAGACTTGCTTAGGGCTTGTGCACTCGACTTCCAATCTAGTTGGGAAAAGAGTCTACCGTTGGTGGAGTTTTCTTACAACAATAGTTATCATGCCTCGGTCAAGATGGCTCCTTATGTAGCTCTTTATGGAAGAAAATGCCGAAGTCCTATATGTTTGAATTAATTGAGTGATGTTCGTGACTTAGGCCCCAATGTTCTTGTTGAGACTATTGATCATGTGAAGGTCATTCGTGATAGAATGAAAGCCGCTCAAGACCGACAAAAATCTTATGCCGATATCCGAAGAAGACCGTTAGAGTTTGAAGTTGGATATAAAGTGTTCTTGAAAGTAACTCCGATGAAAGGTGTTAAAAGGTTTGGTGTAAAGGGTAAATTGAGCCCGAAATACATTGGACCCTTTGATATTGTGAAAAGGATTGGTGCCGTTGTTACAAGTTGGACTTACCCCCGAATTTGGTTAAAGTTCATGATGTATTCCATGTTTCTAAATTGAGAAAGTACGTTAGTGATCCAAGCCATGTCTTTCAAGCTGAAATGCACGAGCTAGAGCCGAGCTTGTCCTTTGAAGAGAAGCCGATCCGCATTCTAGATCGCAAGGATAAGAAGTTGAGAAGTAAAGTAGTGCCCTTAGTGAATATTTTGTCGAGATGTGCCAATGTTGAATAAGAGACGTGGGAACGGAAGCTTCTATGCGTATTAAATATCCAAGCCTATTCGTTTAAGGTATCTTTATTTCGCTCAAGTTTCGAGGGCGAAACTTTTTAAAAGGTGGGGTGATTGTAACACCCGCAAATATACCCTATTTTTATAGTAAAAATATTATACGGATACTTTTCAGCAAATTTTAGTTTTAGAATAGAATTAAATTTCCCTAGTCTAGTTTAGAATTTCCGAGTTTGTTTTCAGATTTTTCGCGAGATTTCGAGTAAGTTACGTCTTAAGACGTTTATGGGCTTTTTCCATGAATTTTCCACTTACTCCTTCATACTCCCTTTAAACCCTAAACTCCCTCACTTTCAACTTCTCTTCTTCCTCACCAAGTAACCACCCAAAACCCTAACCTCCATATTTGATCAAGCTTATTATCGTCACTACTCCTTCATTTCTCGCTAAAATTCACTAAAGTTCGTCTTAATCGTTCCCTCTCATCGTCATCTATCTTATTTGGTAATAAAATTACCGTCTTTCTCACTTTTCAAATTATCCGTCTTTCTCAAAGGTGAATTATATTGATCTTTTGTTGTCTAATTGTAGGTGGTGACCTTCAAGACCTCGACAAAGAATACTACTTAGTAGAGGAGGACATCGACGAGGATTGAAGACGCAAAAAGGTAACGGTGAAGGGTTACTCGATATCATTACGTGTTTTAATGTGTTTTCTATGTTAGTAATCGTGTTTAGAATAGGATTAGTAATCGTAGGAATTGTGTTGGTTATGATAGTTGTTGTTAGTTGATAACTGATAATTAGAATTGATGATGGATGATGATAATTGAAGTTGGTTAATATTCATAAGTGTTGAAGTGATAATTTTCGTGCGTAATTGACCTCAGCCGGCCGACCGGCAGCCGGTCCGCTGACCGGCTGGGGAGTTGGCTGTATTTTATTTGTGTTACGTAAAATTTTGGGCATGAAATATGTCTTAGCCGGCCGACCGCCAGTGGCCGACCGGCAGAGACACATCCTATGTTTTCCTTCATTTTCTCAAGTGACATTACTCCCAGCCGGGTAGCCGGCAACCGGTCCCTTTGACCGGCTGGGACACGCTGTATATTCACTTGTTTTCAAGTGTGACTATGATGCCAACCAGGTAGCCGGCAGCCGGTCCACCTGACCGGCTGGCACCCTGCTGGAGTTCTTTTCTTATTCTTTCTTAAATCTTAATTTATAATAGTTCCCATGGTTCGTTTATCGTATAAATTTACGTAATGACTTAAATATTAATGTTTCGAATATATGATATTCCATTCGCTTGTATCGGATGTTTTGTGATGGTTTTTTATATATCCCACTTTGAGTCGGTTTTACACACTTTATGGTTTGAGCACTATTTGTTATGTGCTTTGTACTCTCATTTCCCTGGCTACCTCCACGTTCGTAAGGCTGGAATGTCAGAACAAGGAGTGTATCCTTACTGCTTAATTGCATGTGTTAGTGGCATATGCCGACGTAGTTGGGAGGCGAACGCTTTGCGTTGATCGACCCGGCCGCCAAATGTTGTATACTTGCGAGGTGGTGTCATTGCATGTAGCGTACCGCTTGTTATTATGTTTGTGCTCTTTTCCGCCTCTTTCGTGAAGGTTGACCGAATTTGGGGTACTCGGCGTCTAGGATTGACCGAGTCTTGGATGCGAAATGTTTTTCGCATGTCGAATCGGAAAATGTGATTTCGAGAGTCTGGCCAGGTTTAGACTAGGACCGGATATTTATATCGTCGTTCTACCAGGAGGAAATTAGTCTACATATACGAAATGTATTGAATCGTGTATGCATTCAGAGAAATGTTTATCCCGTGGATGCGATTTTAATCATACTTGCCATGTACACGGTGCTAGTGCGTGTCATTTACCGTGAGAGATGTTGTCAACGTATTCTTACGTTCGGATTGATGATTTTATGATTGATTATTCATGATCTTTAGATGACTTGACATGGTTTGTTTGTCTAGTCTCAATCTTATCAAACTTATGCCGCTAACGGTGAGATGCAAGCCCTAGTGAGAGCGTATGGTTGACTTCCCCGAGTCTATCTATAATATGATGGTTACGGTTTTGTACTTCATGTACCGATATCTTTACATATTGAATTGCCTATTTACTCTTCTCGTACTTGTGATATGGCTGGGAGAACCCGGAGTTACTCCCCACTGACTGTGGCGTTCATGTTTTTCATGGATGAACAGGTTGCTTGATTGGATGGCTTTTTGCTTCTGGTATTTTGGGTTCGGGTGTGAGCTAGCGGGCGTTGGCCTGGATGAATCACCTCTAGACGTTGTTTAGCTAGTTTGCTAATAACTTTGATATTTGATAACATTTTGAGAGACTTCGTCTCTTTGTAGTATATTCTATTTTAGTTTGTATATATTTGACATTCCTCGTATTTTTATCTTAGCATGTAAAAAGTTTTAAAAACACCGTATTTTCCGCTATCTTAATCACATGCTTGTATGTTTTATTTTCGCATTCGCGAGGGTTGTCACATGGAGCATGTCTCGTGGGACCTAGAGGAGAAGGAGGAGGCGTTTGCTGAGCTCTTCCCTACCAAGCCGGTTATGAGCTTCCTAAATGAGGTAGATAACTCTGAGGAAGAGGAGGAGGTGGAGGAAACCCTAGCTGAGGAGGAGGCCACAGCTGGTCCAGAGCAGATACCTGGGGTGCCTGGCATGCGAAGCCTGTTTCAGATGTAGTACCTCTTGAGGTGGACTATGTTCCAGGGTTTGGATATGATCTCTCCTTGCACAGGCGTTAGCTTGTATGCTCCGTTGCTTACTATGCTTTCCACCTGATAGGGTCCTTCCCAGTTATAGGCGAACTTCTTTCCTTGCAGATTCTTAATGTTTTGGAAAACATTCCTAAGTACCAGGTCTTCTACCTGCAGAACTTTGATCTTGATGTTCTTGTTGTAACTTCTTGCCACCATCTGCTTGTAGGAGGCTAACCTTACTTGTGCACTTGTCCTCAGTTCATCTACTGTATCTAGGTTGCTGGCCATCTCCACTTGGTTTCTATCTTCGGTTATGCACCCATTCCTATATGTGGGCACTCTCATTTCCGTGGGAATGACTACCTCTGAACCAAAGACTAAGTTGAATGGTGTTTGGCCAGTAGTCACCTTAGGCGTAGTTCTGTCGGACCAGAGTACCAGAGGGCGTTCTTCTGCCTACTTTACCCCAGCTTAACGCCTACTTGCCCCCAGCTTCTTCCAATCTTCTTTTTAAGTTGTCAATTACTATTTTATTGCTGGACTCTGCCTGACCATTAGACTTGGGTTTCTAGGAGTGAATTTGTGTAGTGCGATGTTCCACTTGGCGCAGAAGGCCTTGGTCTGGTTAGAGATGAACTGGGACCCATTATAACTTATTATCTCTAAAGATATCCCAAATCTACAGATGATGTTGCGTTTGATGAATGGTATGACTTGTCTTTCTGTCACTTGGGAGAATGACTCTACCTCTATCCACTTAGAGAAGTAATCAGTCATGGCTAGCATGAATATCTTATTCTCAAGAGCTGTAGGTAGTTTTCCCACGATGTCCATACCCCATTTCATGAAGGACCATGGGGAGATGACTGGATTCATAGGTTCTGCAGGTTGGTGGGTTACTGCAGCGTGTCTCTGGCATGTGTTTCATTTCTTGGCGTATTGCATGGCGCATTTGCGCATGGTGGGCCAGAAGTATCCTTGTCGTAGTGCTTTGTTGGAGAGGTTCCTGCCCCCTGCATGATTTCCACACTCGCCGCTGTGGAGGTCATGCAAGACCGTTTTTGCTTCCTCTTTTCCACGGCATCGTAGGTAAGGCTCCGCCAGGGATTTCCTGAACAAGATACCATCGATTAGTATAAAGCGAGAGGCACGCATATTAAAAATTCTGACCTCCTTCCTGTCTGTTGGTAGTACGTCGTGTTGTAGCCAGTCCTGGTACTGTTTCATCCAGTCTGGCTGGCTTTCTTCCTGTGTGTCAGTATTGCTTAGTACCCATGCCTCCTTTAACCACTGCGTTCGAGTCTTGGACTCTCCACAGTTACCCTCCTCTTCTTTGTCTACCGCTGGTTTGCAGTACGTGCACAATAGGTATGTTGGAGAGGGTACCAGGTTACAAGGTTGCCCCCAGGGTAGCCAGAGCTTCCGCCTCAGCGTTCTGGTCCCTGGGGATCTACCTTATGACAAACAACTGGAACTTGAGAGATACCTCTTTCGACACCTTTAGGTAAGCTAGCATTTTGGAATCTCTGGCGGTGTACTCCTCATTGACATGGTTCACAATTAATTGTGAGTCGCTGCATACTGAGATACTCTGCACCCCTAGATTAAGGGCTAATTTTAGGCCTAGGATCAAGTCCGCATACTCTGCTTCGTTGTTGGTGGCTCTGAATTCGCAGCGTACTGCATGTACTATCATGTCTCCCTATGGAGACATCAAGACTATGTCAACCTCGGTTCCCCTCATGTTTGAGGTGTTGGAGCTAGTGTCCTCCATAGTTAGTGTTATAACATGAATAAATCTCTTACACGTTCACAAGGTATACTTTGTATTCTTATCAGTTGATTAACGTTTATCGATAACGGTTGGCTTGCTAGGAGTTTGACGTTATTGTCATTTTAATGGCGGTGATCAACTGGTCCCTAAAAGTCACACCTAAAGGATGTGTCTGAGAGATGTGATTATATGAATAATATAATCATATTGATGCCTTATTATATGAATAAAAGGTTAGTCGAGGTATATGACTAAAAGGTTAGTCAATGTAATGATGATACGATTATTTAATGACGATTAAATAATATTAGCTGAGACGAATTAAATGTAATTCGTAATTGAATATAAACCGTTATATTTAATCAATGTATATAATATAAGCTTAAACGAATTAAAATGTTAATTCGTAATTAAACATAATATGTTATATTTAATTAGCAAATTATAAATATACAGATATTTATATTTGACGTATATATTATATTACATGCTAATATAACCGAAAAAGGAAAGAAAAAATAGTCTTTTTCTCTCCTAATTTTCGGCTAATAAGAGACAAAAATAAGAGAAAATATCTCCTATTATTCTCTTATGGTAACTAGGTCAAAAACCTAATAACAAGAGGGTTAAAAGGAGAAAAGACTCCTCCTTCTAACCCTAGGCAATTCGGCCGAAATAGAGGAGAAGAAAAACAAGTTTTTTTCTGGAATTCACTCTATCAATCATCATTACACAAAAAGAAAAATTAGCAGTAACTTTTCTCGGATATTCTAGCACAAGTAAGGCATAACTCGGAGCATCTTGGGTGCAACAATTAGGAGAATATCGATTTCGATATTGTTCATAGGCCAAATTTGCTAGGACCAAAGGTTATTTCTAGATTCATTATAATTTTATATCAATTCATTTATGACTCGTAATTCATATACTATAGTTTCGTTATAATCCGTAAATTAATGACGAAATATACCGTTATTTCCCACAAGTGGTATCAGAGCCAAGGGCTACGAAATTATTTTATATGTTTTTCATAATTGATGAAATGTAAGATTAGAAAATTTTTATTTTTGTTTTTTTTTTGTTTTCGGCCGAGAAAGAAAGAAAAAAAAAGGGTTTTTTTTTGTTTTTTTTAGCTGTTGCTGCCGAGAAAAAGAAAAAAAAATGGAAAAGAAATAGTTAAATTTGTACTGTTCATCCGTGAAAAAGAAAAAAAAAATGAATTTGTACTGTTCATCCGTGAAACAGAAAAAAAAAAATTTCCTTGTTTTTTCCATTTTGATTCATTATAATTGTTGTTTTAAATAGTTAAGACGATAACATGATGAATTTGTAAATGTTTTGATTTAATAAGGATTAAAATAAAATGTAAATGGAAATCGATTTGAATGTTCATTGCTATATATTTTTCGGTATTAATTGATTTAGATATTCATTTCAAATTGTTAAATTGAATCATCTAGTTTATCGATGTTTAATAATGATTAGATGTTGATATTTTGTACCGATCTTGAAAATATTAGTAACATCAAATTTTTTTTAAAGAAAAAAAAAGGTTTCGGTGTTTTTTTTTTGATCGAAAGTTTTTTTTATTCATTATAATGATAATGTTTCGTTTATTGTTGTGAAGAAGTTCACAATAATTGGATACCCAATTATTTTAAAGAGGTTTAAAATAATGTTGTATTAATTCTTGTTAAAGAATATGAATTAAAATTGGATTACGTTTGGTTGGGATTATTGTGATTAATTAAGGAGTTGTCACATAATTTTGATCATTTTAAAAGGTGGTTTGGATAAATTACTCTTCATAATTAAAGAATTATGTCTTGAATGATTAATTTATAGTTGATGCATTTTATCTTGTTGAATGAATGGTTGAATGGTTTAATTTACGTATTTTTGCAATCGGTTGTAATTTGTATTACCTAGTGTGGCCTTAGTTGATCATGTTTTCGTAATGATGGAAACATGATCTTTGATGTAATTTTGAGATCTCGAATCTCCATTTTATTTTTCATTAAATTATGTTTTTAAATTAGAATGTAAATAGGTTTATATTTTGTAATTTATTAAATGTATTTTGAGAAGACTAAAGATGGAGATCGGATTGCTCACTCCCGCTACATGGACCAAGATGGAACATCAAGACAAGCTTCTCGGGTCCAAATGGGTTTGATTCCAAAGTTGTATTTTTGTTCATTTTGGTAGATAGGCCACACTAGGACTTTGTAATATTTTTATGTATTTTTCCGTTCTTGTTGCTTTTTCATCACATGATAGTTAGTGCATCATATTCCGCCTAAACCAAACCACCTACTACTAAAATGCATGAAAATTGACTCATATAGTTTGAATGTTAGTTATCATGGACATAAAGATGTCACTCGAATTTAAGCCATCATTTTAGTTTATTCATTCTCGCATGCTAGATATTAGTTCACTTAAAATTGAATTAAAATAAAATTGATGGGATCTTCCTCTAAACCTAAAATTGAGACTTGTCTTTATAGGCCAAACTACTATGAATCCCTTCTTCGTCGGTAGGCATATAGGACCTTACTCTCCATATGACCCCTTCTACGTTGGGTAAGTAGTGTGTGTTGACCTGTTTTATCTCAACATTGTAGTCCGAAGAGTTTCTCGTGATTATGATGGACTAAAGATAGAATTTACAGAAATTTATCGACCAAGAATTCTAAAGGTAGAATTAGCCAAGAGGTTGGCTTATCAATTTACAGATAATTGAGTCTTGGGATCATTTGTATAATTCTTGAGGGAGGTCAATTGTATAAATGCTCGAGTCTTTGCGTTAAAACAAATTTTGCACTAGACTTAAATTCAAATCGATGAGTATGCTTATTATGGTTTTTCTTCTTTTTCAGAGTAGAACTCGTCTATATTGATAATACTGCATATAACACATGGCTGGAAATACTGATATCCCTATGCCAAGTGCCACGCTCGCGCGCGAATTTTGGCTTAAAGCTTTTATGGACCACATGAATCAGTCCACGCGACTGAAGAATGACGGGTCCAACTTTGCGGACTGGGAGGCGGCATTACGGAATGCTGCCATTGCTGACGGTAAGCTCAAGTACTTGACTGAGCCAATACCGCCAAACCTAGGCCCCAATGCGAGAGCTAACGAGACACTTGAATATAGTGACTTCGTTATGGAAGCGGGTGCGATAAAGAACGTACTCATCTTTGCAATGGAAAGCAATTTGCAAAGACGCTTCATTGCCCAAGGTGCAAACAAGATTTTCACCACGCTCACTAACGAATTCTCAAAAGCACCGAGGATCGTTACTTATGAGCATACCTGTCGCTTCTTTGAGGCGAAACTCCAGAAGGGCCAACCGGTTAGCCCACACATTCTTGATATGATTGAGAATGTCGAGAAACTGGAGGCACTTGATTGCAAAATCAGTGAGAGCATAGTCATTGACCGTGTGCTTCATTCACTTCATGATGGTTTTTCCCTTTTCAGGGCAAATTACTATATGAATGATATGAAGAAAAGTCTTCATCAGCTACACTCACTTCTCGTACAGACCGAGAATGATATGAAATTTGAGTGGGAGCATGAAGCAAGATGTTCTCATGATTTCAACAAGGGCAAAGGTAAGGGCAAGGCTCATGGCGACCTAGCTGTAGGAAAGCCAAAGTTTAAAAAGTCAGGAAACGGCAAGAGTGGGCCTGGTGAGACCAGTGGCTCACAAGGCAAGGCAAAGAGCAAGGACAGTAACATGGAGTGCCACCATTGCCACAAGACTGGGCATTGGAGGAGGAACTGTCCCGTGTACCGTGACGACATAAAAGCAGGCCGCGTCACTCCTGTTGGTATGTCATCTTTTATTCATATGATTGAGATTAGCCATGCAAGTTTCGGAACGTGGGTACTTGATACTGGTTGTGGTTCTCATCTGTGTAATCATTTGCAGGGCCTAAGAAACATCACACCTCTCGGAAAGGGTGATGTGGACCTGCGAGTGGGGAATGGAGCAAGAGTTTCTGCAGTTTAAGTGGGAACATATGTAATCCAACTCATGAGTGGTTTTGAGTTATATTTATATAACTGTTGCTATGTACCCAGTTTATCTAAGAACATTATTTCTGTTTCCGTACTAGATAAAGACGGTTTTTCATTTTCAATAAAGGACAATAGCTGTATTTTCTCTTTTAATGAAATGATTTATGGCAAAGCAGTTTCCATTAATGGAATTTATATCTTAGATCAAACCACAGAAATATTGCATGTTAATAATAAGAAATTAAAGGTTGGTGACAAAGATCAAACTTATCTATGGCACTGCCGTATGGGACACATAAATGAGAAACGTGTCAAGAAGCTCATTGACAATGGGACTATCTCCCCATTTGATTACGAATCATTTGGCACGTGTGAATCATGTCTTATCGGTAAAATGACTCGAATTTCCTTCAAAGGTGTTGGAATGCGCGCTAGTGACCTATTAGGACTCATACATACTGATGTATGTGGACCTATGTCAATAAACGCAAGAGACGGCTATAGATATTTTATCACTTTCACGGATGATTTGAGTAGATACGGATATGTCTACTTAATGAAGCATAAAAGTGAGTCCTTTGAAAAGTTCAAGGAATACCAGAATAAGGTTGAAAACCAACTGGGAAGAAAGATTAAAGCACTTCGTTCAGATCGTGGTGGCGAATATCTTTCAAATGAGTTTGATCAACACCTTAAAGACTGTGGTGTAGTATTACAGTTAACTCCACCTGGAACACCTCAATTAAATGGTGTGTCCGGACGGAGAAATCGAACATTACTTGATATGGTTCGATCCATGATGAGTCACACGGTAGTACCTGATTCATTATGGGGTTATGCTCTTTTGTCAGCTGCTCTTATACTTAACCAAAGTCCGTCTAAAGCTGTAGACAAGACTCCATATGAGTTATGGAAGGGAACGGTCCCTAACTTGTCCTTTATTCGGGTTTGGGGCTGCGAGGCTTATGTCAAGTGGAGACATGAGGATAAGCTCGGCCCGCGATCGGTCAAGACATACTTTATTGGTTATCCAAAAGGAATGTTTGGTCATTAATTCTATTCGCCTACCGAACATCGAGTTTTTGTTGCGGCTAGTGCGAAGTTCTTAGAGAAAGAGTTTCTCGAGAATAAGCCAAGTAATGGAACCTTCGATCTGTCGGAGATTCAAGAACCAACAACCGAGCAACCAATGGAGGAAGAGGTTCCTTCAACTTCTACTACGGTTAACATTCCTATGGAACCTAGGAGGTTGGGTAGAGTCTCCATTCCTCCAGACAGATACATTGGTATGGTCGAGGAGAATGAGAGAGATAATGTTTTACTCCTAGGGAGTAACGAACCCGCTACCTATAAAGGTGCCATGACCTGTTCCGAATCTAAGCTATGGCTTGAAGCCATGCAATCCGAGATGGACTCCATGTATGAGAATGACGTATGGGATCTTGTTGATTTGCCTGATAAGGTACGGCCTCTTCAGTGCAAATGGCTTTATAAGATAAAGCATTCCATAGAAGAACAACCAGACACCTATAAGGCACGACTAGTGGCAAAAGGCTTCACTCAAGTGCAAGGATTGCATCATGATGAAATTTTTGCACCCGTACTTATGATGCGTTCCATTCGGATAATCTTACCGATTGCCACTTTTCATGACTATGAAATTTTGCAGATGGATGTGAAAACCGCCTTCTTAAACGGTTATTTGGAGGAGGAAGTGTACATGGCACAACCCGAAGGTTTCATTGATCCTAAAAATCCTAAGAAAGTTTGCAAGCTTAAGCGATCCATTTATGGACTTAAGCAAGCTTCTCGAAGTTGGAATCATCGTTTCGGCCAGGTGATAAAAGAGAATGGTTTCACTCGATTGGTCGAGGAACCATGCTTGTATGTCAAGTCGAGTGGGAGTAAGATTGTCTTCTTAATATTGTATGTTGATGACATACTCTTGATTGGGAATGACATCCATCTCTTATCTTCGGTAAAATTATGGTTAAAGAACCATTTCTAGATGAAAGATCTGGGTGAGGCACAACGCATAGTGGGGATCCGTATCTATAGAGATAGATCACGACGGATGTTATCACTCAGTCAGGAGTCTTATATAGATAAGATTCTTGAGAGGTTTAGCATGACCAACTCCAAGAAGGGGAACCTTCCAATGATTATTGGGATGCATTTGAGTAAAGCTTAGGTACCCAAGACATCGGAAGAGGTAGAGAGCATGAGTCGTGTTCCTTATGTTTCAGCTATAGGATCGATCATGTATGCCATGATATGCACACGTCCGGACGTGGCATATGCATTGAGTATGACGAGTCGGTACCAAGGCAATCCAGGTGTAACACACTGGATGGCTGTCAAAAACATCCTTAAGTACTTACGAAGGACTAAGGATTGGGTATTGACTTATGGAGGAGACACTGAGCTATGCGCAATCGGTTACGCAGATGCTAGCTTCCAAACAGATCGAGATGACTCGAAATCTCAGTCTGGATTCGTCTTTACTCTTAATGGCGCTGCGGTAAGTTGAAAAAGCTCCAAACAGAGTGTTATAGCAGATTCTAAAACTGAGTCCGAGTACTATGCCGCTTCAAAAGCCGCAAAAGTAGCTATATGGATGAGTCAGTTCTTACAAGGACTAACCGTAGTTCCTAGTTTGAATGACCCTATCACCATCTACTGTGATAATAGAGGTGCTATCTTCCAGGCTAAGGAGCCTAAGTCCAGCAACAAGTCTAGACATGTACTTCGGAAGGCTCACATGATCCGAGATTACGTGAAGCAAAAGGAGATAGTGATTGACAAGATTGCTTCAGATGACAACATCGCGGACCCTCTCACTAAACCGTTAAAATATGATAAGCATGAAGGGCACGTTATTTCCATGGGAATTAAACGTGTTCCTGAGTTGTAGTAGCTGTTTTATGTGGATTAGATAAATGTGTCTTTTTCATGCACTATTTATAACATCATCGTATTGTTTCATATTTTGTTTTTCATATGGATTGTACGACAACATTGAACGCCACAAAGTGAACTGAATTACATTATAATTGTTTTGGTCCGTAATCGCCTACATGAGCTGATAACTATGGCAATTATACTGTGAAGTTGATTGATGGTGGGTTCAACGAGCCATAAGTCAAACGGTTGACTGATCGATCACAGATACAAGTTATAAAGATACCTCGTAGGACATCGTGACAACGTTATGGAGTCCTAAATGTTTCAGAACATTCGGTACCATGTCGTGGATAGGACGTCCATAGTGTTCCTAAGAGTCGATTCTTTTGACTATCGACTGTCTTTTGAGATTAAGGCAGTTTTTGGGTGACTTTGGTTTCTTTCTCATGGTCGACCGTAACAGGAGGCTAAGTAGATTTTTACTGGGTCATTTCATACTGTGCTTGTATCTGCAGGATTCGAGTTGAGGAAAATATCCCACCTTTATCAGGTTTTGTTATTTCTCAGGGCCACTCGAGGAGTTGTAACTTAAATGCATGGCCATGCTCGAATAATGATTCGTTTATCAGTTAAGTTACTCTCTAGTCGGGAAAACCACTCTTGATACTGATCGCTTGTAAAATGCGACCTTTGTAAATACGGACTTTGCAAATTGTTTTACATTGAGTGGGAGAAATTTATGGATATGAGAATCGGGTTATCGCACATACACTTGTAAGGACAAGTGGGAGATTGTCGGAGCTAGTGTCCTCCACAGTTAGTGTGATAACATGAATAAATCTCTTACAGGTTCACATGTTATACTTTGTATTCTTATCAGTTGATTAACGTTTATCGATAACGGTTGGCTTGCTAGGAGTTTGACATTATTGTCATTTTAATGGCGGTGATCAACTGGTCCTAAAAGTCACACCTAAAGGATGTGTCTGAGAGATGTGATTATATGAATAATATAATCATATTGATGCCTAATTATATGACTAAAAGGTTAGTCGATGTATATGACTAAAAGGTTAGTCAATATAATGATGATACGATTATTTAATGACGATTAAATAATATTAGCTGAGACGAATTAAATGTAATTCGTAATTGAATATAAACCGTTATAATTAATCAATGTATATAATATAAGCTTAAACGAATTAAAATGTTAATTCGTAATTAAACATAATATGTTATATTTATTTAGCAAATTATAAATATACAGTTATTTATAGTTGACGTATATATTATATTACATGCTAATATAACCGAAAAAGGAAAGAAAAAAATAGTCTTTTTCTCTCCTAATTTTCGGCTAATAAGAGACAAAAATAAGAGAAAATATCTCCTATTATTCTCTTTTGGTAACTAGGTCAAAAACCTAATAACAAGAGGGTTAAAAGGAGAAAAGACTCCTCCTTCTAACCCTAGGCAATTCGGCCGAAATACAGGAGAAGAGAAACAAGTTTTTTTCTTGAATTCTCTCTATCAATCATCATTACACAAAAAGAAAAATTAGTAGTAACTTTTCTCGGATATTCTAGCACAAGCAAGGCATATCTCGGAGCATCTTGGGTGCAACAATTAGGAGAATATCGATTTCGATATTGTTCATAGGCCAAATTTGATAGGACAAAAGGTTAATTCTAGATTCATTATAATTTTATATTATGCAATTAATTTATGACTCGTAATTCATATACTATAGTTTCGTTATAATCCGTATATTAATGACGAAATATACCGATATTTCCCACATGAGGCTCCATCTATGTGTAATAGCCAGGGTTGATCTGACCTTCCTCCTTCGAGGGTCAGAACCTCCTGGTCTGCCTTTACTTATAAAGCAGGACTAAACGCTGATGCGAAGTTTTCTAGGGCTTGCGATTTAATTTATGTCGGAGGTTCAAACCTAAGGTCGAAGCCACTAAAGTGGATGGACCACTTGGCCATTCTGCCTGATAGTTCTGGTTTCCTCATCACTGCCTTCAGGGGGTAGCTGGTTACTACGATGATGGGGTGGGCCTCAAAGTAGGGCCTCAACTTATAGGATGATACTACTAAAGCTAGTACAAGTTTTTCAAGTGTTGTGTACCTGGTCTCTGCAGGTAGCAGAGACTTACTGACGTAATATACTGGGTGTTGTTGCCCATCCTGCTCTCGTATCAATACGGAGGTGAAGGATGCTTCTGTCACTGACAGGTATAGGTAGAGGTGCTCTCCAGGCTCTGTTCTCGAGAGGAGGGGTGGACTGCTCAGGTACCGCTTCAGTTCCTGGAAGGCCATTTCATGCTCTTCTGTCCACTCTAGCTTCAATAGTGCTTTTATCTGTTCCGTGCTTGCCTCTATGCCTCTCCGTGTCACCAAGTGCCTTAACAATTTTCCCTAGGAGACTCCGAAGGTGCACTTTAGGGGGTTTAATTGTAAGTTTCTTAAACTCAATATTAGACATTTCTAATATCAAATTACAAATAATTTACTCTTAAACTATTTAGATCTTATGCATGCATAACAAAAGAAGACAAAGATAAGAAGAAACATTTTCCTTACATTGAATATGAACAATATGGGACAATATTTGGACACCTTCCAAATATTGTTCTTGAGCTTAAATAAGAAGGATGATCTTCCAAGTTTCAAATTAGAAACTCTCCAATTAGTTGCACCCAAGACAAGCCCCATATTCACTATATAAAATACTACACTAGTATAATATAATAATTCCCTTAAAAGTGACTAATAAACACTATTACTACTCTTAGTAATTTTATTAGTAAATTTATCTACACAAGATGAACTTCTCAAGTATGTTTTAGTGTGAGAATGTGAGATGTAGAGAGATAAGTATACTATTTCAAAATGAAATCAAGTAGTAAAGAATAAGACGAAAACTAGTCCTCTTATTCAAGCATGGGGACCGACCACATGCATGTGGGGAAGGGTGAGCATGCCACTCTTTTGTCTTTACAATGTAGTAGGTTAGGGTCTAGCTTTAGGTTATAATTATGTTGTCTAATCTTAATTAGAACAACTAATAATACATAAAACCTACCCTAACACCCTACCAACCGGTTTTTTCATGTAAAATGGAGTCCATTTTATTTTTGTGATTTTGTCATTTGTCAGATATGTGACATGTGACATGTAACATGTAATCTTAGCTTATAAATGTACATGCAATTTCATAACAAATAAATTAGACTTAACATTTTAAGTCACATTTTATAATTACATGTAAATAAAATGGGTCATCTCAATAGTAGTGTCAACAAAGAGATGAGAGAGAAAGTCGGAGAGAGAAAGCTCCTTCTTGAGGTTCCTAGGGTTTTGTGCAAAGGCCAAAACCTCAATTAATTCTCTATCTCTTTTCAGTAAAATTAATTAGTAAATAGTAGATATCATCTATTAATCACAAATAGTATTGTAATAAATTTTCTAGTAATCAATTATGGATGTGAACACTTTATTGTCTGAGACCCGTTTACAAGTCTCGAATGCGATCAAAGAATTAAACATTGAATGTGAGACTGTTGATACACGAACGAATGAATGGCAGGTTGTTGGTTCTAGGAAGAAGAAGACGGGTCAGAATAGTGCTCAGGCGGAGAAATTGGCCCCAATAGCTGAACATGTGGCAGAATCCTCATCTAGTAAAGGTAATCTTCTCAAGCTTTCCATTGATGATGTCAAAGAGGAAATTGATTATTGGGCTACTGCGGTGTATGGCTATGTTATGGGGGCAAATCCACCTAGAATGGTTATGGAGGGATATCTAAGGAGAGAAATGAAACAGTATAATATAACAAAGATAGCTTTCTTACCTAATGGTTTGTTCGTGATTCGCTTTGAGACGTTTGAACACCAAAAATTGGTTCTGGATAGAGGTATTATGCTATTTGATGGGAAACCAGTGATAATGAGACCTTGGGATGCAGATGTGAAAATGTCTAAAGTCCAGGTTAAGACAGTTCCTATATGGGTTAAATTGATGGGACTTGATTTGAAATTTTGGGGTAATACTTGCCTGGAGAAGTTGTCGTCCTTGATTAGGAAGTATGTTAGGGTGGATGATCTCACCTTGAGTAGGACTCTGTTGGGTTTTGCTAAAGTGCTAATTGAGGTTCAGGTTGATCAAGTCTTTCCTGATAAAATAATGTTTGAGGATGAGAAAGGGCAGGAAGTAGTTGTGCTGGTGGAGTATGATTGGGTTCCTATCACATGTACCAGCTGTAGTGGGATGGGGCATTCTTCTAAGGTGTGTAGGAAAGGGAAGTTTGTTGCAGCTGAGAAGCCTGTGAATGTTCAGAAAAGACAAGTTTGGAAGAGAAAGGATAATCTGCCTGTTCAATTGGATACTGTAAACTTTCCTGCTTTATCTAGACCTCAACAGGCTGGTAATGAGGCAGTGAAATCTGCACTGAGGGAGAAGGAAGCTGAGAGGACTCCTGCTGTTACACCAATGACTATGAGCTATAGCTCCTTATTTACCCCTGCTAGAATCATCACCAAACTGACTAGACATGAGACTAGAATTCCAGGTGGACATGAGGAGGATTTTGTGGTTAAATTTAATAATGCTGTGGGTATGTCTGCTGTAGAAGTGGATAAAGGAGGTGGAGAGGCTGGGCTTTCCTCTCCAAATGACTAGATTGGGTGTATGGAATGTTAGGGGTCTGAACAACTTGGATAAACAGAAGTACATTAGTTGGTATTTGCATCAGAATGATATTGAGTTGTTTGGGCTCCTAGAGACCAGGGTCAAATCTGGTTCTCTAAATAAGGTAGTTAGTAATATGTGTAATGGGTGGTGCTATGTTACAAATCATGGATATCATAATGGTGGTAGAGTATGGGTGTTATGGAAATCTCAAATTCTGCAGGTCTCTGTTTTGGAGATGACTGATCAATATATTCATATCAGGGTGAACAGGATTGGAGAAACTGAGTTTTTTCAGTGTTCTTTTGTTTATGGGTTTAATAAACCTGAGGAGAGAGTTGGGCTGTGGGAGGATATGATTAGGTTGAATAATAGTAATCCTTGGATTGTATTGGGGGACTTTAATAATGTCAGGTATGCTGATGAGAAGATTGGGTTACCTGTTAGAGATGCAGAGATCCTTCCTTTTCAGAGGGCTATTAATCTGAGTGATCTACAGGATATGAAGACTCTTGGAGCGTTTTTCACTTGGAATAATAAGCAGCCTAGTGGTACTAGGGTCTTCAGTAGGATTGATAGAGTGTTGGTGAATGAGGCTTGGTTGAGAATTTGGCCTAATCAGTATGCTTTCTATGGACCAGAAGGGGATTTTGATCATTGTCCATGTATCATTGAGGAAGGAATAGTCAGTGCAACCAGAATTAAACCCTTTAAATTTTATAATATGTGGTGTAAAGTTCCTGAGTATAGAAGAATTGTTCAAGAAGGTTGGCAAATGGTAGTATCTGGGTCTCCAATGTATTGTGTGGTTAAAAAGCTTAAAGGTTTAAAGAGAAGCTTGAAGAGATTGAATAGAGATCTTTTTTCTGATATTGAGAGGAATGCAGATGTAGCATATGAATTGCTAATGCTGAGCCAAAAGAATTTACAAGCAAACCCAACTTGTCTTACTCTTATGGATATTGAATACCAGACAAGGAATAGTTATCTGATTCTTAAACAAGCTAAGGAGGCTTACTTAAGGCAAAAAGCAAAATGTAAATGGGTGAAGGAGGGGGATATCAACTCGGCCATGTTTCATAGAGTCATTCAGCAGAGAAATATGCAGAACAAAGTTTTTAGAATTGATGGCATTGATGGGATTACTTACAAAAATCCTGCTGACATTGCTAAAGCCTTTGAACAGTATTATATTCAGCTGTTGGGTGTGGCTGGGCAGTCTGAGGGTTTTAGCCCTGGAGTTATGCAGTCAGGGACAAGGGTGAAGGTTGAGGATTGGGCAAGGTTGTGCCAGATTCCAACAAATGAGGAGATTAAGGATTCTTTGTTCTCAATACCTTGGGACAAGAGTCCAGGGCCTGATGGGTATAGTAGTTGTTTTTTCAGAACCAGTTGGGATATTGTCCAAAGTGAGGTGTGCAGTGCTATTAAGGAGTTTTTTAGATCAGGCAAGTTGTTGAAACAAATTAATTGTACTAACCTTGTCCTGATTCCCAAGTTAGATAATCCTGTTTCTGTGAAAGATTTTAGGCCTATAGCTTGTTGTAATACTATCTATAAGATCATTGCTAAGGTCATGTGTCAAAGATTGAGTTCTATTCTTCCTGAGCTCGTTAATCCTGCTCAAGCTGCTTTCATCAAGGGAAGAAGTATTATGGGGAATATTCTGATTGGACAGGATCTCATTAGGTTGTATGCTAGGCCAACTGTTTCCCCTAGATGTCTCATTAAGGTTGACCTTAGGAAGGCTTATGATTCTATTGAGTGGGGCTTTGTGGAGATGGTTTTAAGGAATCTTAACTTTCCTGAGCATTGCATTAAGATGATTATGCAGTGCATCTCTACTACATCCTATTCTTTGGTGATTAATGGTACTTCTCAGTGTTTTTTTCTTGGTAAGAAAGGTCTTAGACAAGGTGACCCCCTTTCTCCTCTTCTTTTTACTTTATGCATGGAGTATCTGAGTAGACTACTCAGTGTGATAAGTAAAACCAAGGGGTTTAAGTTCCATCATTTGTGCAAAAGCTTGAGACTTAATCATTTGTTGTTTGCTGATGACTTGTTAATCTTTTGTAAAGGAGATTTGAGGTCTATTTTCATGATTATGGAGGGGTTTAAATACTTCTCTATGGCTTCTGGGTTGCATATTAATAATGATAAGTCTGATATTTTGTTGAATGGGGTCAGGCCTGACATTGAACTGCTGATTTTGGAACATACTAGATTCAAGAAAGGTAATCTTCCATTTAGATATCTTGGGGTTCCTATGTCTCATAAGAGACTATCTAAAGTGGAGTGTAATATATTAGTGGAGAAGATGACTGCAAGGATCAAAGGATGGAATAAGAGGAAGATCTCATACACAGGCAGGCTCACTCTTGTTAAAGCTGTATTAAGTACAGTTCAGAACTATTGGGCACAAATGTTTGTGCTACCTGTGGGGGTGTTGGATAAACTGAAAGCTTTATGTAGGAACTTCCTTTGGGAAGGGGTTGATAGTTACTCTAAAGCTCCTTTAGTGGCTTGGACTTGCTTATGCAAAGGCAAGGATTATGGAGGGTTAGGGTTGGTTGATGCTAGACTTTGGAATTATGCAGCAATTGGGAAATTGGTATGGTGGATAGCCCTCAAGAAGGATCATCTATGGATCAAATGGATAGACAAAGTATACCTTAAAGGCAGGAACTGGCAGAATTACTCCCCTTCTAACTATAGTTCTTGGGCTTGGAGGAAGATTTGTGCTGTGAAGAATATGATGCTGACTGCTCTGATCAGGGAAGATTGGATGAGTGCAGACAATCCTTACACTATTGCTGCTGGGTATTCTTGGTTACAAGACAATGTAGATGACAAGAAGGGATGGTGCAGAATAGCATGGAATAGACTGAATGCTCCTAAGCATTGTTTCATTAGTTGGCTACTGTGGCAGAATAGGCTACTAACAAAAGATAGATTACAAAGAATGGGGATTGAGGCTGATAGACTATGTTTATTGTGTGGGGTGCAGCCTGAGGATCATCAGCATCTGTTTGCAGGTTGTAAGTTCACGCAGGAATGCTACCAATTACTGGATACAGGAATTCAGGTTAATGTTCAGTTCTTCTACAATGCTGATAGATTAATAAGACTGAGACATAAGTCTGGATTTCAGAAGAAGATTTGTTGGGCTCTAATTTCAGCTTTGCAGTATGGTATTTGGAAAGCTAGGAATGTTTGTAGGATGGATCATTATGTTATTCGGCCAGGGTCTTTGGTGGATCAAGTTAGAGATGAAATGAGGTTGAGATTGGTAAATGTTACATTAGGGAAGATTTCAAATAGGGATATTAATTGGTGTAAAGAGTTGAATTTGATGTAAGTAGGCTAGTTGTTTGTTAGTCATGAGTAGATCAAAGATTAAGGTGTAATTGACTTTGAATGATTTTATAAAATTCTTACATTGGTACCAAAAAAAAAAAAAAAAAATGGGTCATCTCATATTTGGTTAATATAATCTACAACAGTTTGTAATTATAATCGACCAATTTCACTTATCTCAAATGTTTCATAAACATAATGCATTCTTAGTAATATAACAATTAAATTACTAAAATGAATCTTATTTAATCATATCACAATAAGATATAATTCTCACTTTAAAACTGTTCAAATTAAGGGATTAATTAATCTGTATCACTATACAATTAATTAATGTACATGATTTTGGGATTGTCCTTTAGGTGTGACCTCAAGGGATCAACTGATCACCACCGTCATACGAAACTAACGTCAAACTCAATTGAGCCAATCGTTACCGATTTATGTTGACCAGTTGACTATAATATTCATCATCCCTTTGTATTCTTATTATCGAGATTTATATTTTGTGATCGCACTATTGTTGGGGACATTTACTCCAACATTAAATTCCTTTTATATTCCCTGAGTGTACTGAAGGTGTCTTCGAGATGCTGTATATGGTCCACTGCTTGTTTCGACTTCACCACCATGTCATCAATATATATCTCCATTGTATTTCCTATCTGTTTCTTGAACATCATGTTTACCAACCTCTGGTAGGTTGACCATGCGTTCTTGAGCCCAAAAGGCATTACGTTGTAGCAGTACAACCCACGTTCCGACTGGAATGCCATTTTCTCTTGATCTGCAGGGTGCATCTTGACCTGGTTGTATCCACTCCAGGCATCCAAGAAAGTTAGGATTTCGTGTCCTGTTGTGGCGTCAACCATGGCATCAATATGTGGCAGGGGGAATAGATCTTTAGGACATGCTTTATTTAGGTCGGTGAAGTCCACGCACACTCTCCACTTATTGTTTTTTTTTTTTACCACCACCACATTTGAGAGCCACTCTGGATACCTTACTTCTCGGATTTTCCCTGCTGCCAGCAGGTTGTCTACCTTTAGATTGATGATCGGGTTTCTTTATGGAGCGAATTTCCTTCTTCTCTGCTGGACCGGGCTGTAGCTAGTGTGCACATTAAGACGACGGGTTATTATGCTGGGGTCTATGTGACAACCCTCGTGAAAGCGGAAATAAAACATACAAGCATGTGATTTAAATAGCGGAAATACGGTGTTTTTAAAACTTTTTACATGCCAATAGAAAATACGAGGAGTGTCAGATGTTACAAACCAAATATAAAATACTACAAGAGACGTAGTCTCTCAAAATGTTATCCAACAACAAAGTAATTAGTAACTAGCTAAACAACGTTTAGAGGTGTTTCATCCAGGGACAACGCCCGCTAGCTCACACCCGAACCCAAAATACCAAGCAAAAAGCCAATCAATCAAGCAACCTGTTCATCCATGAAAAACATGAACGCCACAGTCAGTGGGGAGTAACTCCGGGTTCTCCCAGCCATATCACATTAAACGTACATAAAAGGAAATACAAAAGTAGAAGCATGCATATATAGACATACATGTGAAATACGATAAGGATAGATAGGCAATTCAATATATAATGATAAGAGCATATGAAGTACAATCCGTAACCATCATGCTATAGATAGACTCGGGGAAGACACTCTTAGGCAACCGAATACGCTCACTAGGGCTTGCATCTCACCGTTAGCGGTATAAGTTTGATAAGATTGAGACTCGACAAACAAACCATGCCAAGTCATGAAATGACCATGAATAATCAATCATGTAATCACGCATTCAAATACAACAACACAAAGACGACATCTCTCACGGTAAATGAAACGCACTAGCACCGTGTACATGGCAAGTATGATTAACAGGCATCCACGGGAGAAAAGCATTCCCTGAACGCATACACGATCAACATTTCGTATATGTAAGTTAATTTCCTCCGGTAGGACGACGATAATAATACGGTCCTAGTCTAAATCTGGCAGAATCCCGGAATCGCATTTTCCAGTTCGACATGCGATACACATTTCGCATCCAAGACTCGGTCAATCAAATGACGCCGAGTACCCCAAATTCGGTAGATCAATTCACGAAAGAGGCGGAAAAGAGCTCAAGCCTCATAACAAGCGGTACGCTACATGCAAATAACACCACCTCGCAAGTACACAACATTTGACGGCCGGGTCGATCAACGCATAGCGTTCAACTCCCAACAACGTCGTCGTATGCCCACTAACACATGCATTTAAGCAGTAGGATACCTCTCCGTTCCGACATTCCAGCCTTACGAACGTGAAGGTAGCCAAGGGAATGAGAGTACAAAGAACAAGACAAAATAGTGCTCAAACCGTATCATTTGTAAAAACCGACTCAAATAGGACATACCGAAAACCGTCACAAAACATGTGATACAAGCGAATAAAATATCATATACTCAAAACATTACTATTATAAGTCACTACGTAAAAAATTATACGATAAACGAATCATGCGAACTATTATAAATTACGAGTTTTAGAAATTATAAGAAAAATACACAGCCGTGTTGCCAGCCGGTCAGTGGACCGGCGGCCGGTACCCCGGCTCGCGCATCAAGCCAAAACCAAAAATCACAAAGGAAAGTAGTGTGTTCCAGGCCGGTCAGGGGGCCGGCGGCCGGGCACCCGGCCAGGAGCACAACTACACACAAAAAAGCAAGTTTGGAAACTAACTAAAACAAGGGTCCACTTCAAACGGTCATAACTAGAGTTCTAGATATGCAAATGCAGAAATTCCAAGTTGAGGTGATAGCTTATCCTCTTACGGTTCCAACGATAGGTCACAAGCCCAAAACAAGCAAGTAACGAAGGAGATATGATCATTTTACGAAAAAGGGTCGGTGCAGTGAGTTCCCAGCCGGCCAATGGGGCCGGCGGCCGGGCACCCGGCTGGGACAACATCAACCCGAGAACAACATTTCAATGTTCAATCAATTTTAATTCTCACAATCTACTTCTAATAACTATCAACAATCAATATTCATCATCAACAATCATCAACTAACAACAATCATCATCATAACATGAATCTTAAGCTTACTAATCGTATTCTAAATACGAATTCTAATATATAAAGCATGTAAAACACGTAAATGATATCGAGTAACCCTTCACCGTTACCTTTTCGCGTCTTTAATCGATTTCTAGGAAAGTCTCCCCTACAATTAGATAACAAAAGATGAATATAATTCACCTTTGAGAAAGACGGATAATTGAAAAGCGAGAAAGACGGTAATTTTATTACCAATAAGGATAGAGGAAGATAAGAGGGGAAGAATAAGACGAACTTACGTGAATTTGAGCGAGAAACGAATGAGATATGACGATTCAAAGATTGGATCAAAATGGAGGCAAGGGTTTTGAGATTTCTTAAGGAAGAAGAAATGTGTTGTGTTTGTGTGAGTATGAAATAGGTTAGGAGGTAGTATGAGGGAGTATATGTAGGGTGAGTAAGTGGAAAAGTCAAGAAAAAGTCAAAGTCGCCTTAAGACAGGATTCACATGTAATCTCGCGGAAATTCCAAATACGAACTCGGAAATTCTAAATTCGACTCGGAAAAGTAAATTCCAAATTAAAACTAAAATTCGCTGAAAACTATCCGTAAAATATTTTTACTATTTAAAATAGGGTACATTTGCGGGTGTTACAATCACCCCACCTTTTAAAAAGTTTCGTCCTCAAAACTTGAGAGTAGAAAATAAAAGTATCAAGGACAAGAATCGGTTTTCAAAATTAATACGAAAACTTTTATAAGGGAAACATTTATGAAATGAGGTTCATCTCGAAAATGGTTTAAGGAAATTTTTCATAAGTGCGAAACTTACTTACGGATCTCAAGAGTGCCCGTAGCGAACGAGAACTCTAATTATCCAAGTCAAAGCAATGTCGAAATAGTAAAATCGAAAATCAAAACAAGCGTTAGTAAGTGCAGGACTAGTCACCAGACGTCTCCAATAATAAGTCCAAACATCCAACCAAACGCAAAATTCAAACATAAAAGCAAAAGAAATCCATTTTCTCCAAAAAGAGGGTACACAATCCATCCTTAGACTTCTTTGAAAAGTTAAATTTGGAAAACAATATGGAAATTTGAAGGTTTTCTCAAAGATAAACTCAAAATAACCCGACATTACACGTACATAGAGCGACTCGAAATAAAGTTCACAAATCACGATAACAAAATATATACAAAACACGCAAAAACGAAAATAATCGAACTCTTAGGGATAGGAAGATCACGATGAAATAGGCACGAAGATCTACAAGAACTCGATAGTACTAACTCTACTGATACTCTAATCCTCAAGAGGATGTAATTTACCCAAGTTACACCTCAACATTTCAGTCATTTGATGACTACTAAAATCCTTCATAACTACGAGACCTCAAGTCATCAACATAACCATTCAAACCTAATTAGCATCGACTAGGGTCCATAGATTGTAATCTGCAGGAGAGGTCCTTTAAAGTACTATAAAATCCTTAGATTCATCATACTCTATTTGAGACCACTAACCAAAGAAATCTCATCTTAGGGGACCATATCTACTAACAACCACAAAGTGAACGGTCCTTACCATAAAATCCTCTGATCCAATTTATTCCAAAACTCATTATCCTAAATTTACAAAGAACTTTCTCATCCTCGAAAGTCAAAACACAATCAACGCAACAAACACAATTATCTAAGATCCAACTAGCCTCATTCAAAGTCTCGCGACAAGGGAAAATCCACAATCCATTATCGGCTATAAAGATTCTTTAATACGCCATAACATCCTTAATTCGATCATTAATACGCTCGAAGCCTCAAACATAAATAGTCACATTAGCAAACTATGGTGGTTACTAATCCTCAAGATAAATGGGTTCACCATTCTATCTCTATAATCCATAACAACTGAGCACTCACTATCAAAGCTTGCAACAAACATTTCTCAATCTCAAACTATGATTCCTTAAGAATAAAAGAGAATTACTAATTTCAAACCACAAATGACCATTCACTTGGCAATCGGACAACCCTTCAAATCATTTAATTCATCTAAAACTCAAAACATATCGGTCTTGGCTTATGAGATTATTCCTCGAATCTGGTCACAAATCTAAATTTCACAAGTAAGATTCCTTTTTAGAGCGTAACAATTTAAGACAACAATTTCCCAAACAACCTCCAAGGTAACTATTCCAATATCTCGCAACAAAGAACTATTATCATGATCCACTCAATTCTCAAAATACCACTACAATACCAAACTCCAAATCTAAAACCACTAAGAGAGGATACATTATCACTATTAGGATTCATCCTAGAGCTTAAGTCCTATTTCCCATGATGAATTATAACATGAAATTTGCTCAATCCAAGGACACATATTCTAGCTAAAGAATCCCAAATTACATCACGCTTATTCTTTGAGCCTTATAAACGGAATATCCAATCCACTAGAGAAAAGATTAAGCAGCAACGAGATTGAAAATGATAAGGAATCTCAAAGAGAACACGGGAATAAATAAGGCACGAGATTACGAGGGAGGGGCGCTGAAAATAACGAGGTCATAAGCAAGAGACAAATCAGATAGTAGAGTTATGAAGATATCTGAGTAAGAAAGAAGATACGAGCATGCGATTTCTTAAAGATCAATCTTGACAAAAACATTCAATAATGGAAATGAAAAGGAATGATGGCACGAGTAAAGGTTTAAGGTTTAATCCACAAAATTTTTCCTTTCAGACTTAGGGTGATAGTAAAGCAACTCATCCCAAACAAAGGTCTCTTACAAGGGACCATCGTACCACAATCATCAAAGTAAGGTACACCTAGATTTAACAAATCGATTACAACCCAATTCATCCGCCCTTTTCATATAACACGGATTCCCAATTGCGGAATTGCAACTTAAGCATAATAACATTCTCTCAACTCCATAATTTGACACATTCCCAAAGGTTTCAAAAACCGAAGAACCAATAAGGAATTCTCCATTCTAATCTCTTTTCAACTCCTACGGCCCACAAGGTAGAACACCGAACAAAACATCATTATCAACATCATAAGGCATCAGCGACATAGCCAATCTAATCAGATTCCACTCATAACCATAATCCTTAAGTAACATGGTTTAATCAATCACGACGACTTACTACCTCAACCAAGTCTCTGATACTATGATATAAGATCATATTTTTAAATCCAAGAATTATAGCCAAGTACTTTTCCACCAATCGTATACTCTAACACATACACTAGAATCCACAAAAAGTCACTTAGTCTCAAAAGCATTTTACACCTCAAGGTATCTTCCAAATATTCTCACTTAAAACAACTAGCTCCAATTTAGATATGATCCTCAAGACACTCTAATACTACTAAACTCCTAAGTTCAAAAGATTAAATCACTAATGGGTTAAGAAGTCCTAGCCAACTCATTCAACCTTACACCGTCAAATACCATGAACTATTCACACAAGAGTCATGGCAAGCACTAAGCATTAAAATCATCCGACTTATCTTACAACAATTTCTCAGAGATACAACCAATCACCACTATAGGGTGAATTTAGATCTACACCATTTTCCTCAAAACACAAATTGATTCTAACAAATACTAATATTCCACAAAGTTCAAAGTTCTTCCGACCAAGTATAATATACCACAAACAAATGGGTATGGTATCCACAAAAATGTTACAAGAGGAAGGTAAGGATACCAATGGTAAGAAGGAGGAACTATCAAGAGTAATTTCCAAGAGACAAACAAGTTGGAAGGGAAAGAGGCACCTAGATAGAAGGAAGAGAGCATAATACATTAAGGACGAGAGAATTCATAGATGAGGAAGAAATACACTTCAATTAGGCTTCTAAAACTTCAAATCTTTGGTAGAGGATACTTCTTCTAGGTAGCACAATGATCCACCTTAAGACGATAGATACAAACAAACATAACATCACTCAACACAATCAACAAACAAGTTAGAACCTAACAAATATCAAGTACACCAAAGACTACCAAATTAGGTCCTTAAGTCTACCCATCTCTCATTTATTATTTCAAGGTCAAGAAATTTAAGTTTAGGGTTCACGTGTGTGCGTCGGGAGCGATAAAGCTCTGATACCAACTGTGACAACCCTTGCGAAAGCGGAAATAAAACTTACAAGCATGTGATTTAAATAGCGGAAATACGGTGTTTTTAAAACTTTTTACATGCCAATAGAAAATACGAGGAGTGTCAGATGTTACAAACCAAATACAAAATACTACAAGAGACGTAGTCTCTCAAAATGTTATCCAACAACAAAGTAATTAGCAACTAGCTTAACAACGTTTAGAGGTGTTTCATCCAGGGACAACGCCCGCTAGCTCACACCCGAACCCAAAATACCAATTAAAAAGCCAACCAATCAAGCAACCTGTTCATCGATGAAAAACATGAACGCCACAGTCAGTGGGGAGTAACTCCGGGTTCTCCCAGCCATATCACATTAAACGTACATAAAAGGAAATACAAAAGTAGAAGCATGCATATATAGATATACATGTGAAATACGATAAGGATAGATATGCAATTCAATATATAATAATCAGAGCATATGAAGTACAATCCGTAACCATCATGCTATAGATAGACTCGGGGAAGACACTCTTAGGCAACCGAATACGCTCACTAGGGCTTACATCTCACCGTTAGCGGTATAAGTTTGATAAGATTGAGACTCGACAAACAAACCATGCCAAGTCATGCAATTACCATGAATAATCAATCATGTAATCACGCATTCAAATACAACAACACAAAGACGACACCTCTCACAGTAAATGAAACTCACTAGCACCAGGTACATGGCAAGTATGATTAACAGGCATCCACGGGAGAAAAACATTCCCTGAACGCATACACGATTCAATCCATTTCGTATATGTAGACTAATTTCCTACGGTAGGACGACGATAATAATACGGTCCTAGTCTAAATCTGGCCAGAATCCCGGAATCGCATTTTCCAGTTCGACATGCGATACACATTTCGCATCCAAGACTTGGTCAATCAAATGACGCCGAGTACCCCAAATTCGATAGAATAATTCACGAAAGAGGCGGAAAAGAGCTCAAGCCACATAACAAGCGGTACTCTACATGCAAATAACACCACCTCGCAAGTACACAACATTTGACGACCGGGTCGATCAACGCAATGCGTTCAACTCCCAACAACGTCGTCCTATGCCCACTACACATGCAATTAAGTAGTAGGATACCTCCCCGTTCCGACATTCCAACCTTACGAACATGTAGGTAGCCAAGGGAATGAGAGTACAAAGCACAAGACAAAATAGTGCTCAAACCGTATCATTTGTAAAAATCGACTCAAAGTAGGACATACCAAAAACCGTCACAAAACATGTGATACAAGCAAATGAAATATCATATACTCAAAACATTAATATTATAAGTCACTACGTAAAATTATACGATAAACGAATCATGCGAACTATTATAAATTACGAGTTTTAGAAATTATAAGAAAAATACAAAGCCATGTTGCCGGCCGGTCAAAGGACCGGCGGCCGGTACCCCGGTTCCACATCAAGCCAAAACCAAAAATCACAAAGGAAAGTCAGTGTGTTCCAGGCCGGTCAGGGGGCCGGCGGCCGGGCACCCGGCCAGGAGCACAACTACACACAAAAAAGCAAGTTTGGAAACTAACTAAAATAAGGGTCCACTTCAAACGGTCATAACTAGAGTTCTAGATAAGCAAATGCAGAAATTCCAAATTGAGGTGATAGCTTATTCTCGTACGGTTCCAACGATAGGTCACAAGCCCAAAACAAGCAAGTAACGAAGGAGATATGATCATTTTACGAAAAAGGGTCGGTGCAGTGAGTTCCCAGCCGGCCAATGGGGCCGGCGGCCGGGCACCCGGCAGGGACAACATCTACCCGAGAACAACATTTCAATGTTCAATCAATTTCAATTCTCACACTCTACTTCTATTAACTATCAACAATCAATATTCATCATAAACAGTCATCAACTAACAACAATCATCATCAATAACATGAATCTTAAGCTTACTAATCGTATTCTAAATACGAATTCTAACATATAAAGCATGTAAAACACGTAAATGATATCGAGTAACCCTTCACCGTTACCTTTTCGCGTCTTTAATCGATTTCTAGAAAATCTCCACCTACAATTAGATAACAAAAGATGAATATAATTCACCTTTGAGAAAGACGGATAAATTGAAAAGCGAGAAAGACGGTAATTATATTACCAATACGGATAGAGGAAGATGAGAGGGGAAGAATAAGACGAACTTACGTGAATTTGAGCGAGAAACGAATGAGATATGACGATTCAAAGATTGGATCAAAATGGAGGCAAGGGTTTTGAGATTTCTTAAGGAAGAAGAAATGTGTTGTGTTTGTGTGAGTATGAAATAGGTTAGGAGGTAGTATGAGGGAGTATATGTAGGGTGAGTAAGTGGAAAAGTCAAGAAAAAGTCAAAGTCGCCTTAAGACGGGATTCACATGGAATCTCGTGGAAATTCCAAATACGAACTCGGAAATTCTAAATTCGACTCGGAAAATTAAATTCCAAATTAAAACTAAAATTCGCTGAAAAGTATCCGTAAAATATTTTTACTATTTAAAATAGGGTACATTTGCGGGTGTTACAGTCTATGCCCACCATGTCGTCATGTGACCATACAAAGCTGTTTGCGTTCCTCCTGAGCAGCTCAAGTAGTCTTTCTCGTTTTTGAACGGTGCAGTCTGATCCTACCAGTACGGTCCACTCTGGGTGCAGCATGTCTAATGTAATCTGATCAAGTTCCTCTTGTGGAGGTTCCACATACTTCTCATCGACATGATGGCTCTGTAATTGCTATGTTGGCGGGCTGGCGGTCTGCTTCAGTGCATCTTTGTAACATCATGTAGCCTCCTCTTGGTCTCCTCGTACCTCCTGCACTCCCCATGGTGTTGGGAACTTCAGGCACTAGTGGTACATCAAGGGAATTGCTCTCATTTCATGGATCCATGGCATACCAAGGATAACATTGTAAGTAGATGGACCATCAATAACTAAATATCTTACTTGCTTATTAATTCCACGAGCAAAAGTGAGAATAACTATTTCCCCTAGTAATCTCGTGGTTTCGCCACTGAATCCCAACAGGGGGACTACCCTGTTGGTCAAGTCCTTCTCACTGAGCCCTATATTCTTGAGGGTGCTCAACATGAGGAGGTTCACTGAACTCCCAGTGTCTACAAGGATCTTTTTCACCAGACAATTCCCTATTGACAGGGTAATTTTTAGTGCATCATGATGTTTCTCTTCTACACCTTGTGTGTCTGTCTCGTTGAATGAGACTGTTGGTAGGTCCATCTAGCTCACCCTGCAGGACGTCTCAGGCATGTCCCCCTTTGTTTCATTAGCATGCCTCTTGGCGGCTGAGTAGGTTAACCCACACAGCTCTGAACCACATGTGATTACATTGACAACCTTACTATAAAAAGTGGGTGGAGAAGGTAGCACCTGATCCGTGGCGTTTATTTTACCGGGTCTACTTTCTTTTGGGATTAGGTTGTCGAGGAATCTTGATACGTAGAGATGCTTGACTTCCTTGCGCAAGGCTACACAGTCTTCAGTGTTGTGGCCGATGTCACCATGGAAATCACATCTCCTGCTCTAGTCTCTCTTGTCTGGGCCCTTGTCTCCACCTTACCGTTCCACCTAGCTCCTTCAGGGCTTTGAGTAAGCCTGTCATGCTTGTAGAGAACCTATACTCGCTGATCTTTGGGGGCAAGTTTTGGTTGTCTCGCTAGTCAGCCCCTTCTTAAACCTTTTTGACGGTGGGCCTCCTGTATGGCTTTGATCTTTCACCCCTCTTGTCATTTACTGCCTTTCTGGTACTCTTGTCGGTATCGTAGGTGGTTCTTCTGAATTCAGCGTCCTCCTCTAACCGTGTTGCCGCCATGGCTTAGGACTGCACATCCACAAACGTAGCACAGGGGTACTTGGTCAGATTCTTGTACAGATCTGAGTCTTGGTGGAGTCCTTGGCGGAATGCTACGATGGCTGTAGCGATATCACATATGGGGATTGACACCTTCTCTTTGTTGAACCTGTTCAGGAAGTCTCGGGTAGATTCATCGAATTTCTGGGTTATCCTGTACAGGTGACTGGTCTGCTTCTCTAGTTTCCTGCTACTAGAGAACTTCTGAGTGAACAGGAACCAGGTCGGCGAATGTTACCACAACTACAAAACGGACTCGGGAAACTGACGGAAACAATCCGTCAGAAACACCAAAATTCCATCAGTAAAGTCAATTACTGACGGAAATTTCATTAGTAATGTGCGTCACTTTAAATAGTAACAAAAAATTGACTTCTGACGGATTTTTCTTCAGTAAACACATTTACTGACAGTTTACTGACGGATGATTCGTCAGCCAGTTTAAGGTAAAAGTCAACATTATCTTGACTGTACTGACGGAAATTCCGTCAGTAAGTCAAGATAATTAATGTGGTCGTTATACACAAAAAATAAAACCTAAGTCTACTAACTAAGAAGATAGCGGAAGTAGGGTCGATCTTCACAGGGAGGAAATTAACTAACTGTAATCTAAATCTGCAAGTAACAATCTAGGGGGTTTTGAAAAGGTTTTAACTAACTAAATAAGATTAAAGGAAAGAGAAATAAAGGAAGAAATTATTATGGAATAAATCAGATAAAGAGAGAAATATGCTAGGATTCGGTCCACTGCAATATCGACATCTACGGGTCAACTAAGTCAGTCAATCTATCAATGAGAAGAGCAAAGGTTTTCTCCTTTCGGTCTCAAACCACCCTAGGGATTTTCCTAATTAACTTTCGCCCTCTTAGGAGTCACCTATCAATTCTAAGCAAGCCTTCCCTTCCAATCTTTCGATCCAGGTCGGGGTGAACTACCTAGCCTAGTCTCCTGCGTGCACTCATTCGACTAAACCTCAATTAAATTGCTTAAACTGATTCTCATATTCAAGACTAACTAAAATAATCTATCCTAACATGCCTCTACTACAGTTTCCCTCATCCCAACATACAAGAGAATTAGCTACTCATGTTATTGACGATGCTAACAATAAAGACGATTGAACATATGACGGTAGACATAATAAAATCGCAATGAACAAGCATGAACAATAACTCAGCAGTAATTAGGAAGAGTAAACAATAATTAAGACTAAAACAAAGGTAAGAATAAAAGAGAAAAGAAGAAGTTTACAATCTTAGCAATCCGGCGTAAAGAACAATCCACGTCGATAAACCCGAATAAAAACTAAAGGAATAAGAAAGTTCAGAAACTAGAAGCTAAGTGGTGATGATCAGGGATCACCCCATGATCGAATGTTGACGAAAATAAGAGTCTTAAATAAGCATAACACGACTCTAAACCCTAATTAGACTATGGACTTGAGGCCCATGATAGATTCTACTCGATCGAGGGAAAATATCCCTCGATCAAGGACTTTATTGGAGGAAATCACTCGATCGAGTAACAATTCTACTCGATCGAGCAACTTTTCAGCAGCAACCACTCGATCGAGCACAGGACAACTCGATCGAGCAACTCTTCACTTCAACTCTCCTCGATCGACCAAATATATAATCGATCGAGGTCTCTTGGCATGGCACATAGTGTTGGACATGGCTTTGGACTTGATTGCGAGCGGTTTTACGCTTTCCCATGCAAGAGCTTCTGTTCCGTTCCTTCCATTCTCCTAAATGCATGCAAAGTGGACTGTTTCGGCTCGGTTTCTGCTACTACACAGCTTGTACCTACAAAATGGTAATGAAAGTACAAAGTAGCCAAGTAGGGGCATATGGTGATATAATTGATCGTGCTTGTCGCGAGCCCGATACAAAGATAAATTACCCAGACTAGGCTAATAACAAATTAATGTAATTAGGGAAGTAGGGGTCGATCCTCAGGGAGATGGTGTTTCCTATGGAATGTAAATGTCTCGCAATTGAGTTCTATCTAACGAATATCTGGGTTTTGGGATTTTGATATCTAAACTAATATAAAGCATAAATGAAAACAAAATAAAAACAAATGAAAACAATAAAGCAAGTAATGAAAAGCATCTAGGGAAATAGGTTCACACATGTAGATTGACATATTAATGAAATTGGATTTGGAACATGCAAATAATTCATTGCGAGTTCGTAAGAATGATGTGTTCATTACAATCATAGATCAGATGGTCTAGCAGGCTTTTTAGGCGATTTACTAGGTCTTAATCTACCATGTCATGCTTTGTCTATTCAATTCTCGTATGTCTACCTTGGAAAAGAATTCCATTTTAGTCGATGATTTCTGGCCAGAAATTGTTAACTATCATTACAATCCAAACATGCATAGACACAACGTTTTAAAGGCACAATTTCTTTATCCAATTATCATCTTTTAATCAATCTAACATGGCTACCCTACACCCTAGAAAGGTGACTACTTACTCATGATAATGTCTAAATCTAAAATGATATTAACAATGAAAACTAGGATTGACATGTTTATTTGACTTTTTATATGGCGATAATAACGACGCTAATTGACAATCTAGGAAATGAAACTACGATTATAACAACATGAAAATGAATCTAAGACAGTATGTATGGAAAATAACAATCAAATAGAAAACAAGAAAGGACTTTAAACAAGGGATAAAACGGAAATACCTATATGACGATCAATGACGATAATGATAACAATAATAGAAAATCCTTGCACATAATAAACGATCTTTGAATTACAACGCTTGAACCCAACAAAGTAGATTACAAGGATTGAAACTCTTATTAATATAAGCTAATGTTTTGATATGAAATGGACAGAAATAAACTAAGAACTAAAAACTAAAGAAGAAAGAAATGAGAGAAGGGAGGCTAATTCCCCCTCCTCCTAATCTAAGTTTTGTAAAGAAATGTAGAAGAGAATTGTAGAAAGGTGTATTGAGATGAGAGGCTAGAGCATCTATTTATAGTATTAGGGTTTCGTGGAGAAGAGGTCGGGCATTAAACACATAGGACAAAAGTAGGAAGAAGACGTCGTTTTCTCGAAGCAGCACATTTACCCGATCGGGTACACCACTTACCCGATCGGGTAAGTTGTATCCCAGGTCCATTGACCGTCGTTTCATCTCCCCTTGCTTATGACTTGACTTCCAACATCCCCCTTGACCTCTTGAGTCGGGTTTGTTGATAGGGTTTGATGTAAAGCGATGATTGCTTTCGCCTAATTGATTGATCTTCCGACAACTACGAAACTGTCTTTGCTTCTTCTCTCTTTCGAATTAGTGAACCTTCTTGAAATGCCTTTCACTTGGTCAAGCTTGCTTCTTCGAATCGTCGGGTTCTAGGCAAATGCTCGGGAATATAGAAAAAGGGCGTAGAAACGTCACTTTCCCTACAAAACAGGTTAGAACATAGGAATTCGCCTAGAAGACGATATTAGCTCATAAAGTAGCTTAACAAAGCACAAATGACATACAAAACCGAGCTAAATTGGGGGTTAAAACCATACAAATATTCACTTATCAAACTCCCCCAAGCTAAACCTTTGCTTGTCCTCAAGCAAACATAACAAACAATACCAGGACAAGGTTGCAAACGTTGGCTACTACACCATCAAGAAACAAATCTCAACGTAAAGCTTTGAAAACATTATGAATCATAACCCAAAAGCAACGTGGGCAAGAATGATACATAAACATGGCTGAGATTTACATAACGGCGTAGCACAAAGAATTTCACTATAGATATTCGGCTCTTGCATGATCTTTTGACAAATGGACTCTCACGGCACACTCGAACACTCAATGTATGTAAAAGGTGATTTCTTTATATGTAAATATTTTTGAGACACTCACCTATCTACGACTTATGAAAATGTGTCCGCAGTCTAATATGGTAAACAATTCAAAACACAAGTCAAAGATCACAATGCACACAGAAAAGAAGCCGAAAAAGTAATGAAGAAGGCTTTGGGAAATGGGTGAAAGGTGGACAAACAGTTATGGTCATGTGAAGTTTACAGTGAGCTAGCAACTGACCAATGATAAATGAATACTCAATCCAAACTTTCGATGAATTCCCAAAAAACAAAAGATGAAGCCAGAAGTAACAATTGGCTTATTACACACGAAACATAAGGGTAAACTCCTTCTATTGATTTGACATTTTGATGAGATACTCGCAACTTCTTCTTTTTTTCTTTTTCTTTCTTTTCGTTTTTCTTTTCTCTTTTTTCTTTTTTTTTTCTTTTGAACATCACTTCTTGAATATTTTTCGTTCTCCAAATTCACTTTGTCATTAAGGAACAAAATCTTCTCAAAAGAGCACCCATACACCATAGTCTAGCTACTAGCTCGAAAGGTAGGCAGTTTTTATCTGTAGCTATTATTTTGTAAAGCACTTGTATGAAGGGGCTAATTTTTGAAGGGCAAATTAAAGTGAAAAAGGCTTCAAATCTTAGTGAATCATGAATGCAATGCTTATAGGAATGAAATGAGAACCATATTTATGCGTTTTGACATGACACACATCACAAGGAGAACTACACACACCTTAATGAGACTGGGTATAGATGTACCGGCCAAAGGAGGTTCTACCTTATAATATATGTAACTTGCCAAATGTCAAGATCAAGCGTAATCATCTATAGATTCATTTCATGCCTACTGTGTACAAGACTTCCCCATGTATGCACAATTCAATGAATATTGAATCATTATCTTTTGAAAGCTCTAAGTTTGGGAAATGTAACATGATAGCATAGTAAACAAGCAAGCAAAGCATGAAAAACATCCAATTGTGTTCAGAAATTTTTAAAATTTTCTCAAAAATCTTCTCTTTCTTTTTTTATTCAAAATTTGAAAAATGATCAACTAAAATGCAAAATGGGAAAATGCAATCCCTCCCCCAAGCTAAACATCACATTGTCCTCAATGTGAGCACAAAGACAAAATATGCAATGAGATGCTTAATGGGGAAAAGGAAAAATGAAAGAAGAGTGAAGCTTACTAGTCAGCGCGGACTCCCCCAAGCTAGTCTTTTGGACTTAACAAGGAAGGTCTTTATAGATTCTTCAAAAACTCTTTCATCTGCAAAATAAATCCTAACAACGAAAAAGGGAATACAAAAATAAAAATGCAAAAAGAAAAGGAACACGGGTTGCCTCCCGAGAAGCGCAATTTAAAGGTCTTGCTAGACTTCATTTCTTTCTTCGAAATCATCCTTTATCTTTAAGCTCACTATCATCCAAACTCATCTTCACAGCGTTCTTTACATTCTCCATCCAAGCCAAACTTTTTCGAGAATAGCCCCTTCTAGCACTTTTAGCAGTAGTGCTTTTAGTATGCTCACCTACAAAAGAATCAACATTATCCTGTAATTTTTTAACGACGTCAAAGAATTTACCATACTTTGCCTCCTCCTTGTGCTTTGCTAATCTTTCGGGAAATGGGACCTTGATCTCAATAGGAATCTCGAGCTCCTTCCCTTTTGACATGGGCACCTTAGCTTCAACATTAACAACCACTGGCTCGTCATTATGCTTACCACTTCTCGTGGAAATGGCATTTACAGTTTTGTGAGTTTGGTAACATTGTGAAGGCAGCTGCCCTTGCTCTTGGTAGGTTTTAGAAGAGGCATAGTGGGAAATTTTAGCTTCCAACAACTTGATGGCGGCATCCTTAGCTTGATCGCTCTCCTGGAATTGAGCTATCATGGTCTCTTGCCTTTGAGCCAATTGCAGCAGCATGGCTTCAATTTTACTTACACCATTGTCACTCTGTTGAGATGTAAAGGATTGAATTTGTTCTAGCTTTTGTGTGAGAAGGGCTACTTGGGCTTGTAAAAGTGTCAAAGTGGGGTCCTCTTTCTTAGATTTCGATGGTATGGAGCGGGAATTTCTATATTGAGAATCGTGAATTGCCATGGATTCAATGGTAGTGTGAGCATTTTCAACATTGATTTGATCAAATCTTCCATTGTTAGCAGAATCCAGGATACGACGGGACTCTATATAACACCCATTATAGAATGTGATGGCAAGGAGCCATTTATCTATCCCATGATGAGGACACTCTTTTTGTAAATCCTTGTACCTCTCCCAAGCTTCATATAGACTCTCATCATCTCCTTGTTGGAAACCAGTGATTTGACTTCTCAACAAAGCGGTCTTTTCAGGAGGAAAGTACTTTTGATAGAAGGCAAGAGCTAAACTCTGCCAATCGGTGATACCTAATGTAACCTTATCAAGGCTATGTATCCACAACTTTGCCTTACCCCTCAAAGAAAATGAGAAGAGCATCTCTCTAATTTGCCCTTGGGTGACTCCATTTTGTCTAATAGTGGAACAGTAGTCACAGAAGTTTTGGATGTGGAGGTTGGGATCTTCTGTGGCATTGCCACTAAATTGGCTTCTTTCTATAAGGTTAATGAAGGAGGGTTTGATTTCAAAGTTTTGGGCTTCGATTTGGGGTGTAGCAATACCCCTTGGAAGTGTTTCAGCAGTGGGTTTGGAATGGTCTGAAAGTTGAACCATTTTGTGAAGATGAAGATGGAGTTTTGTTTGAAATTTGATTGGTTTTTGTGAATGGAAATGAGAATGGATCTTCTTCTCCTTCTAGATTAGATAGAATATCCGAGTATGTATCACGAATATGATCTAAACTTAAAGTATCAGAAGCTTTTGAAATTTCGTTGAATAGCTTTAGTTTCCTACGCAGAGTTCTTTCTAGTTCGGGGTCTAAAAAGATAGGGGTCCCAAGTCTAGAAGATCTGGGCATAAGATTGGAAAGCTAAGATGAAAAATCAAGAGAGGTCTAAAGGAATTTGGGTTCCTAAAGACTAGATAAAACTAATTGCGATAAAAAATCACAAGAAAAAGAAAACTAAACCGTGCTCCCCGGCAACGGCGCCAAAATTTGATCGTGCTTGTCGCGAGCCCGATACAAAGATAAATTACCCAGACTAGGCTAATAACAAATTAATGTAATTAGGGAAGTAGGGGTCGATCCTCAGGGAGATGGTGTTTCCTATGGAATGTGAAATGTCTCGCAATTGAGTTCTATCTAACTTATATCTGGGTTTTGGGATTTTGATATCTAAACTAATATAAAGCATAAATAAAAACAAAATAAAAACAAATGAAAACAATAAAGCAAGTAATGAAAAGCATCTAGGGAAATAGGTTCACACATGTAGATTGACATATTGATGAAATTGGATTTGGAACATGCAAATAATTCATTGTGAGTTCGTAAGAATGATGTGTTCATTACAATCATAGATCAGATGGTCTAGCAGGCTTTTTCGGCGATTTACTAGGTCTTAATCTACCATGTCATGCTTTGTCTATTCAATTCTCGTATGTCTACCTTGGAAAAGAATTCCATACTAGTCGATGATTTCCGGCCAGAAATCGTTAACTATCGTTACAATCCAAACATGCATAGACACAACGTTTTCAAGGCCCAATTTCTTTATCCAATTATCATCTTTTAATCAATCTAACATGGCTACCCTACACCCTAGAAAGATGACTACTTACTCATGATAATGTCTAAGTCTAAAATGATATTAACAATGAAAACTAGGATAGACATGTTTATTTGATTTTGACTCTTTATATGGCGATAATAACGACGCTAATTGATAATCTAAGAAATAAAATTGCAATTATAACGGTACTAAAATGAATCTAAGACAATATGTAAAGCGAATAACAATCAAATGGAAAACAATAAGAACATTAAACAAGGGATAAAATAGAAATACCTATATGACGATCAATCACGATAACGATAACAATAATAGAAAATCCTTGCACATAATAAATGATCCTTGAATTACAACACTTGTACCCAACAAAGTAGACTACAAAGATTGAAACTCTTATTAATCTAAGCTAAGATTTTGATAAGAAATGGACAGAAATAAACTAAGAACTAGAGACTAAAGAAGAAGAAAATGAGAGAAGGGAGGCTAGTTCCCCCTCCTCCTAATCTAAGGAGAAATGTAAGAAGAGAAGAGAAGAAGATTGTAAGATGGATATGTTGATATGAGGGCTAGATCATCTATTTATAGTATTAGGGTTTCGTGGAGAAGAGGTCGGACATTAAACACATAGGACAAAAGTAGGAAGAAGACGCCGTTTTCTCGAAGCAGCACACTTACCCGATCGGGTACACCACTTACCCGATCGGGTAAGTTGTATCCCAGGTCCTTTGACCGTCGTTTCATCTCCCCTTGCTTATGACTTGACTTCCAACATCCCCCTTGACCTCTTGAGTCGGGTTTGTTGATAGGGTTTGATGTAAAGCGATGATTGCTTTCGCCTAATTGATTGATCTTCCGACAACTACGAAACTGTCTTTGCTTCTTCTCTCTTTCGAATTAGTGAACCTTCTTGAAATGCCTTTCACTTGGTCAAGCTTGCTTCTTCGAATCGTCGGGTTCTAGGCAAATGCTCGGGAATATAGAAAAAGGGCGTAGAAACGTCACTTTTCCTACAAAACATGTTAGAACATAGGAATTCCCCTATAAGACGATATTAGCTCATAAAGTGGCGTAACAAAGCACAAATGACATACAAAACCGAGCTAAATTGGGGGTTAAAACCATACAAATATTCACTTATCAATAATATCACCTAAATGACATAGAAATGCGTGCATAAATGGACTAGAAAGTCTATATAAAATACACGCATCAATAATGTTGACTATACTGACGGAATTTTCGTCAATACAGTCAACATTATCTTGACTTTACAGACGGAATTTCCGTCAGTAGTCAATGTAGCAGTGGCTGGAAACAGCAGCTTGCTGTCTAGCCACAATGCGTCGACCCAAAGCGGTAATTCATACTCACGTTGACCGCATGAGAGGGAATCAATAAAAGGCAACAAGAATAAGACGAAAGATCGATGGAAATTGGAAAAAAAATCCATTACATAAAAAGTTAAACAAATTCATACAACTTTCTTACAAACTCACAAATTCAACCGATTCGCTAACTTAGACAAAATTAATGTCTTTGACATAAACACAAACTTAAGTAGATGATAAATTACCAACCTAAAGGGGTAACGAAACCTCGTCCAAATCCGTGATCGTCGTCCGCGTTGTCATCTCTTGGACGTGAAGGAGAGAAATGGCACAAGCCCGGGGGAAGAAACGCCATCAACGTCGCTTGCATGACAGCCATTTGCTCGGCTTGGCTTTCCAGTTGTTGTTGATTGGCCCGTACTTGTGCTTCAAGGGAAAGTCAGGCGGCTCGCTTATTTTCTCGTTCATTCGCAAGTGCACTCAGTTGCTCCTTCATTTGAGTATTTTCACTTGTGAATCAAGTGTAATCAGTAGGATTGTCGGAGAATGATGCGCGTGCACTTTTGTTGCAAGGTGGATCATACCACACTTCTTTCGCCTTGTCTCCCATCCCGAATAGCCTCGACTTCTTATCGAATCCATCTGCAGCTTTATAGTATGCATGGAACTCGTCTGGGGTCTCGTGAGTTGGCGTTGGCTGACTCATCTCTTCTGTGTAAGCTTCCTCGAAAAACAAAAAAAAAGTTTTATAATTTAAAACATTATGTGATAGAAAGAAAACAAAGCTAATAAATAGTATTAAAGTTGGATATAAAAAAAATCCTTAGTAATAATTAGACAAAGATTAACCCACTCGCCGTTCTTGTTTTTCTTTGTTTTCTCAAACAACTTGTACGGCGTAGGATCAACCTGAATGTAGTATAAAAGCATTAAGTGCTATATCGGCAATATTAATCCTTCATAATATGCAATTTATGAAGGAAAAAATAAAGAACTTACCAATTCTTTAAACGCATCAGAACAACTATTCTGGCTTAGAGTATGGGTGCCCAAAGCTTTCTCGCCACCCGACCGTCTATTTATCTTGTTTATGTTTGACTTCTTGGCAAATTCACGGTCGCTTTTGGGCCTTTTTCTAATGGTTTCCCACCAAGATTCAGGCACCCAATCCGGCCTTTGTTTTTGTTATATTTGAGGCCACCAACAAGTGAGGTAATCCGCCTCGTGACCTGTTTCTGCCATTCGGGCTTCGGGTCGTATTTTGGATCGACCGAGTTCCCATGATTCTATTTCATCATAAATAACTTGTTATTAATTGCTAAAATTGTACAACATCACGTTCTGAATGAAAACAATTACTTTTTAGTAATAGCTAGAACCGTAATAAAATATACCTGAAAGTATTCGTACATCCGCCTACGCTGGTAATGGCTCGCTTCACTGCATTTGGTGAAGTACTTCCGACCGATGGTACGAATGAAAGACCAAGTAATGTATTCCTTGATCGGCTTGTCATCCCACCTAAAAAAGATACATATTAGAACGAACGCGATAAGAAAAGTTAGCGTAAAAGTTATAATAAAATAAAGTTAGTGGTAATAAAAAATTTCTATATATGAGACACTTACCAATGGCCTATGTCGGGATTGCGAGACAGAATAACCCGCGTCCTCTCCTGTTGCGTAGTCGGCATCGTAACCTACTCCTGCTCCTGCTCGTGGTGGTCCGAGGCCGCCTCCTCCTCGTTCTCCTCCTCATCAGCACGACGAGATCGACTAGTGTGACCTATGAGCCGGTTTATAAACCCACCTGCCATAAGTAAAACCTATATACACTGGAAATTGTTAGGTAGTTCAATATATAAAACCGTGAGCAAAATTTTTGAATTACAATGCAAAGTTTCAAATTTGATGAATTTTATTTTGACTAAATTCATACTTTTGTACAAATACATTATTATCACTAATTTAGAATTACAACTAGTGACTCTCACTATCACTATCACTACAAATCAACAAAGTTTCATCATCTGAAAAAAGCATTCCGACTCCTTCCTCATCTTCCTCATTTTGCACTTCTTGACTATATTCATCTTCGTCATCTTTTTCCTTTTCTTCACCGATGTCCTTGTCATACTCCCCTTCACCCCTTTTAACAACCACTTCATATTCATCCTCACTTTGTTTCTCTTCCACCAAAATTGGTGAAATTGACTGACTACTGACAACCAGATCTTCTTGGAAGACAATTTCGTCAACATGAGCATCAACATGCAATCTTGACTTGATTTTAAAAACTGCGGACCATAGATTATCTTTCTTAGTGGTTAGATAAGGAGCATAACACACTTGATCGACTTGAAAAGCTGCCACGAATGGGTTATGTTCACGAAGTTTTTTTTTAAGTTTACATCGACAAGTCCGTATACCTTATAGATACTAACTTCTTGTGGGGAATTATCAAACCAATCACATTTAAACAATATGGCCTTATAAATCCTGTGCTCGGTATAATAAGAAAGCTTAACTACTTCATTAAGGGTTCCGTAGTAGTCCAACCCTTCAGTAGAACTCACACAAACCCCATTGCTTATAGTAGCTTTCGGAACGTCAACTCCCTCTTTAAAAGCACGAAATTTATTGCCATTGATAGAATATCTTCTCCAGGTCCTCACCCAGTTACTTGGACCCTCTGCTAGAGTTATTATTAAAGGATCCTTCAATCTATAAGCCTATATATCAATAAAACAATATATTAATTATATTAAGATGTTATCTTCTCAACATTAGTTAATAAGAAATTTAAATGTGATCTTACTTCATTTCCCAACCATTTCGAAAAACTTTTGTCATGTTTGTTCCAAACATCATCATAAGACGTGACATCAGGATATGTGAGTTTGATGTACGTCTCAAATTCCATATAAGACATGATATCATGACATGTTTTAATTAGTAATGTACGTATTACCTATAATATAATAATGAATTAAATTTACTATTAAAAATTAATTGTGTAATAATGAATCAATAACTTACTTTTCATACGTCTCTAAAAATTGCCCACAGTTTCTTAGCACAGAAAATGAGCTTCTTCAAAATCTTTTTCATTTAAGTACCTCGGTATACATTTCCCGGTAGTATTTGCCAAGTCATCATTGAACAACTCGGGTATATTTGAATCTAGTTGATTATCGGAATTCACACCAAGCTCCAAGTCCTTCGCTTTTGTGTCAATGTGATCTTCAAAATATACGGAACAAAAATTTAAAATTTCCTCTAACAAAAAAGCGTTGCATATGGAACCCTCGACCCGAGCTTTGTTGACAACCTTCTTTTTCAAATGATTAAGGAACCTCTCAAATGGACACATCCATCGATATTGAACAGGTCCTCCAACCTTCGCTTCATACGGTAAGTGAATAGGTAAATGCTCCATGGAATTGAAGAAAGAAGGGGGAAATATCTTTTCCAACTTGCATAATATCTCCGCAATGTTTGACTCTACATGTTCCATGGAATCAACTTTAATCTTAGAAGTACACAAGTCTCCAAAAAATTGGCTTATCTCAGTTACAGCATTCCAAGAATTCGTCGGGAGAAAATGTTTCAATGCAACAGGAAGTAACCGTTCCATAATGACATGACAATCATGACTTTTCATGGAATGCAACAACAAATTTCTATGGCCAACACACCGACTCAAATCTGAAGCATAACCATCCTGGAATTTCAAACTAGCAACCCATTTGCATAGAGCCTTCTTCTCCGCTATCTCTAAAACAAACCTAGATGATATGGGTCGTTTCAAGCAATACTCAAGAAAGTCAGCTTTACCCTTAGGGCCAAATGAAGTTTTCTTTGTTACATTCATCACTGTGTTGATAAGCTGTTAAAAACCGTTTTTCTCAATGTGCATAACATCTAAGTTGTGTCGAATCAACAATGTCTTCCAATAAGGAAGTTCGCAGAATATGCTTTGTTTCCACCAACCTTCATTTTTTTCATCTTTCAATCTTTTCATTTCTTCAGCAGAAGACTCGACAACTTTTGGTAAACCTTTTACCGAATGCCAGACCTCAGCACCAGTTAATTTGATTGCAGCTGTGGTATTATCAGTTTTCCTATTCTTTAGAAAATGCATACAATTGTTGCGGAAAGGATGATCAGGTTTGAAGAAAGAACGATGACAATCGAACCAACAAACTTTTCGTGTAACACCCGCAAATGTACCCTATTTGTATTTTAAAATATTATACGGATACTTTTTAGCGAATTTTAGTTTTAGTCTAGAATTAAATTTCCCGTATCTATTTTAGAAAATCCGAGTTCGTTTTTGGACTTTACTCGGGATTCCGAGTGAGTTACGTCTTAAGGCGCTTATGGGCTTTTTCCCATAATTTTTCCACTCACTCCCTTACACTCCCCTGAAACCCTAAACTCCCTCACAACTCAACTCACTTCTTCTTCCTCATATAGTAACCACCCAAAACCTAAGCTCCATTCTTGCTCAAACTTATAATCGACACTACTCCTTATTGGTAATAAAATTACCGTCTTTCTCGCTTTTCATTTTATCCGTCTTTCTCAAAGGTGAATTATATTCATCTTTTGTCGTCGTGGTATAGGTGGAGACCTTCAAGACCCCGACAAAGTTTACTATCTAGTGGGGGAAGGCTTAGAAATCGATTGAAGGCGCGTAAAGGTAACGGTAAGGGTTACTCGATATCATTTACGTGTTTTAATGTGTTTTCTATGTTAGAAATCGTATTTAGAATAAGTTAGTAATCATAGGAATTGTGTTGTTGATGATGGTTGTTGTTAGTTGTTAATTGATATGAGAATTGTTGGTTTGTGATGATAAATGATGATTGTTGTATGTTAAACCTTAGTGAAAGTTGGGATTTTTGTGAATGAAGGATCGCGTACCTGAGACAGGACGCTGGCAGCGTCCATTGACGCTGGCAGCGTCGTGAGGACGCTGGCAGCGTTGCCTGGCGCTGGCAGCGTTTCTTGCTGCCAATTTTCCCAAAGTTGAACCTTTGAATTCTAGTTTCCGCCTTGACTTTCCTCGACCCTTTGGACTTAGTCTTCTTGCATTGATGATTTGTTTGTAGCCCACTTCAATTGTCGGGTTTGGGTCTCGGGTCTCGGGTTTGACTCTGACTTTTGTTGACTTCCGGATTTGACTCTATAAGTTGACTTTAAATATTAATGTTTCGAATATATGATAATCCCTTCGCTTGTATCGCATGTTTTGTAACGGTTTTTGATATGTCCCACTTTGAGTCGGTTTTACAAATGTTACGGTTTGAGCACTAATTTTCTATGTGCTTTGTACTCTCATTCCCTTGGGTACCTCCACGTTCGTAAGGATGGAATGTCGGAACGGGGAGTGTATCCTTACTGCTTAATTGCATGTGTTAGTGGGCATATGACGACGTTGTTGGGAGGCGAACGCTTTGCGTTGATTGACCCGGCCGTCAAATGTTGTATACTTGCGAGGTGGTGTCATTTGCATGTAGCGTACCGCTTGTTATGAGGCTTGTGCTCTTTCCCGCCTGTTTCGTGAAGGTTAACCGAATTTGGGGTACTCGGCGTCTATGATTGATCGAGTCTTGGATGCGAAATGTCATCGCTTGTCGAATCCGAAAATGATTTATTCCGAGAGTCTGGCCAGGTTTAGACTAGGACCGGGTATTTATATCGTCGTCCTACCAGGAGGAAATTAGTCTACATATACGAAATGTATTGAATCGTGTATGCGTTCAGGTAGACCTGTACTGTGGGCCAGGCTGACCTCGGGCCGGGCTGTGGGAGGGGGGACCCGAGCCCACAATTCGGGCTGTGACCGGGCTGTGCTACCCGGGCCAGGCTGGTCAGATTGAGGCCATGAACCGGCCCGGTTATGGGGGGTTGAGGCGGGCCGGGCCGGGCTGGACAGGTCATATCATTTTTTTTTTTTAATATATAAATTAAGTGATTGTAATATAAATGAAATGATTGTAATATTTAAAGACGTATTCGGTTTAGCCGCTTAATAGTTATTTTTCCCAAATATTTATTTAGTGATTAATAAAGGGGAAAAAAAGAAAAAATAAAAGAAGGGCTTGATCGAAATTAATGTAACTCTTTTAAAACGATATCAAATATTTTGTTTAATTGATATCGTTTTTCAAATTACGTTAATTAGGATGCCTACGTATCTCGAAAGAATCAAAGACCACGTAGTTCTCCACTTACCTTACTTACCTTACTTACCTTTACGATGTCAGTTGAATGGGTGGTGAATGGGGATCAATCTTCATCGTCTTCTTCGGCCGTTTCGGCAATTGATGAACTACCAGTTGTTGATAATAAATCATCCGTTGTACTATCTTCTTCTTCGTCTTTAATTCCTTGCATTCATCTTTGTGCTTGATCCCAATCTTTTTTGCACACACACATTTTGACGGTTCTTGAATCCAAACGTGATCTTTTCTCATCAAGAACTCTTCTACCTGCACTAAAAGCCGACTCGGACGCAACGGTGGAAGCGGGTACAACTAGTACATCTCTAGCAACTTTGGATAATATGGGAAATTGTGCGGAGTGATTTCTCCACCATGTTAGAATATTGGGTTTTTGCCCAACAACATTACTATGATCAAAGTTTAAATACTCGGTAATAGTATGAGCGGTAGAGGATGATGTAGAACTAGAAGAAGAAGAAGAGCTCGATTTTCTAAAGATTTTGTTAGCTAAACGGTGATCCAATACGGTGTTGGTTGGCATTTTAGACTTCTTATAAGTAGGTTCACATTGACCACTAAGTTCATTTTCATATAATGCATATAATTGATGAACAATACCAATAGCATAATCAACATCAAGTTGGGTATTATATTCATAACCTAAAGCACCATAATAAAAATCTAAAACATCTTTTAAACCTTTTGCTTTAACACATGGATCAAATAGCAAACCAACACAATAAATAGTGGGAAATTTGGTAAAATAATCTAGCCATTTTGACTTCATTTTAGCAACAACCGGTTTCAAGCAAATAATGTTATCACAATTATTCAATTCATCAACAATAGAACAACATGACAAAATAACACAATGAACATTAGGATCATAAACTTGTGAAAAAACATTTGTTGCATCTTTATAAGCTCTTATCAAATCACACACATGTTTGGCAAGTGTCCACATAAATTCATCAATTAAGACTTCATCATCTTTAGAACCCACATGTTCATTATACAAAGTAGTGATAACATTTTTATAAGCAATAGCATCTTTTAGCATTTTATAACTCAAATTCCATCTTGTAGGTGTATCTAATGACCATTTCTTAGGCCTTATGTCCAACTTAGCACACAAATTAATATATTCACGTCTAAAATTCATTCCATTTCTAATCCATTTAATTACTTGTCTAATTGGGTTTAATAAGGGATATAACATAGAAATACCTTCTTGGGCGGACAAGTTAACAATGTGAGCACAACATCTAATATGGATTAGTTCTCCATTTAATATCAAGTTCATATTTAGTTTAACATATTCAATGCATTTTGTGTCGGCGGAAGCATTATCAAAAGAAATAGACATGATTTTGTTGTTTAAATTAAACTCATTAATTGTGTTGTTAATACGAGTGTAAATATTGTAACCGGTGTGACGTTCTTCCAATAAATCAAAAGCAATAATATGTTTCTCTAATCTAAAATCATCACCAATCCAATGTACGGTAATACATAAATAAGGTTCACCTTGTTTAGATGTCCAACAATCACTAGTTAAACAAACACGATTTTTATATGTTGAAATAAAAGCAATCAATTCATTTCTAGTTTTTTCATATTGTTTTTTAGTACGGCGTTTTAATGTTTGTCTCGAAACTTTTTAATAAAGCGGTTGTAAAGACAATTTAACAAATTCCTCCAACTCTTCACTATCACCATAAGTGAAAGGTTGCTCGGTCATTCAAACATATTTAGCCATGTTATCAATCATATCTTGTCGGTTATAAAAAAACGGTTTACCTCCACCGGGAGCCGACGTTGCATAGCCACTCATTGTTGGTTGATTTTTCTTTCCTCCACCGGATTTGTAATTTTTAGCATCTAGCCCATGCTTACTTTCCAAGTGGCGGGCCAAAGTTCCCGTTCCCGTTCCCTTCTTCTATTTATAAGGGATGACTGGCTTCCCCTCTTGAGCACAAACTTTACAAGTACATAAAAAAAATTTTGGACATTGGCTTGGCTCACCATCTTGAGGTACTTTGTTGTAAAACAACCAAACCCAAGAAATATCGCCTTTCCTACCACCGGTATTTTTGGTAGTCGAACCGGAAGCAACAAAGGTTTGAGATTCTTGGGTATGTGGTACTTGAGTTGGTAAACATAATAAAAAAAAACTAATTAGTAACATACTAACATAATAATAAAAACTAATTAGTAACAGAATAATATATAGTACAAATTAGAATATCAATTAACAAATGTTTAGAATTTTAGAATATGTATCAATTAATTTGATTATATTTTTAATTAATAATATAATCAAATTAATTATAATTTAGTGTATGTAGAAATAAAATTATAAAATTAAAAGCATTAAGAAGTAAAAGAATATCAAAGTATTTACCCTCAAACATTCTTTCCATTTCCTCTTGATCAATTTCTAGTGGAATATCAATGTTGATATTTTGAGACATTATGAATTATGATAGAATTAGAGATATTATGAGAAATTAAAGAGAGAATTGAGACTAATTTATAATTTATAATTTATAACTTGAGTAGTTGATGATAATAAATTAATAATTATAACTTGAGTATTTTTGAATAATTATAACTTATGTATTTTAGAATAATTAGAAGATTAAGAAGATAGATAAGATTGTGTGAGAAATTAGGTTAAATGAAGTGGTTATTTATAGAACAAACTGGGGGGGGAAACATTTTTGATTTTTGAATTCAAATGACTAGGAAATAAAAAAAAAAAAAAAAGGGCATTAAAGACCAACGGCCGGCCCACATTGAACCGGGTTGGCCTGGGCGGGCCGGGCTCAACCGGTTCACGGGCCAGGAGGAGGGCTGGGAACCGGGCCGGGTTACACCTTCACCAAACCGGGCCCGGCTCAGGTGGAGTAGCGGGTTGGGCGGGTTGGTTTTTTTTTAACCGATGATGCGGGCCGGGCTAAACCGGGCCGGGCTAGCCCGCCATGTTGGTCAGCTCTACGTTCAGGGCAATGATTTATCCCGTGGATGCCTTTTAATCATACTTGCATGTACACGGTGCTAGTGCGTTTCATTTACCGTGAGAGAGGTCGTCAATGTATTTGTATGTTTGGATGGATGATTATATGATTGATTATTCGTGATCGTTGGATGACTTGGCATGGTTTGTTTGTCGAGTCTCAATATTATCAAACTTATGCCGCTAACGGTGAGATGCAAGCCCTAGTGAGTGTATGGTTGCCTAAGAGTGTCTTCCCCGAGTCTATTTATAATCTGATGCGTACAGTTCATATGTCGAGTTCTATCTTATCAAGTGTATGCCACTAACGGTGAGATGCAAGCCCTAGTGAGTGTATAGTTGCCTATGGGTGTCTTTCCCGAGTCTTTCTATAATTTGATGGTTACGGCTTTGTACTTCATGTATCGATATTCTTATATATTGAATTGATTATTTATCCTTCTCGTATTTCACATGTATATCTATATATGCATGCTTCTACTTTTGTATTTCCGTTTATGTACGTTTAATGTGATATGGCTGGGAGAACCCGGAGTTACTCCCCACTGACTGTGGCGTTCATGTTTTTCATGGATGAACAGGTTGCTTGATTAGATGGCTTTTTGCTTGTGGTATTTTGGGTTTGGGTGTGAGCTAGCGGGCGTTGGCCTGGATGAATCCCCTCTAGACGTTGTTTAGCTAGTTTGCTAATAACTTTGATGTTTGATACATTTTGAGAGACTACGTCTCTTTGTAGTATATTCCATTCTAGTTTGTATTTATTCGACATTCCTCGTATTTCTATCTTGCATGTAAAAAGTTTTAAAAACACCGTATTTTCCGCTATATAAATCACATGCTTGTTATGTTTTATTTCCGCATTCGCGAGGGTTGTCACATTTCGACTATGTTTAAGAAAAAAGGATTTAGGATCTTTTTGAAGACAATAAGGAGAAACACGGTATCCGGCTGTGGACCAACCGGAAAGCATGCCATATGCAGGAAAATCATTGATCGTCCACAGTAATGCCACTTTTAATTGAAAATTACGTTTCTTAGAGACATCATAGGTATCCACACCGATATCCCAAAGTTCTTTCAACTCTTTGATCAACGGTTGGAGGTAGACATCCAATTTTGGTTTAGGGTTACTAGGACCTGGAACGATCATAGATGGGAACATAAATTGCCTCTTCATGCATAACCAAGGGGGTAAGTTGTACGGGGTGACAATCACGGGCCAACACGAGTAAGACTTCCTGAATTAAACATAAGGTGAAAATCCATCTGTACACAAACCTAGGCGAACATTGCGAGGCTCACTTGCAAATTCTCGATGCTCTCTATCGAAATGTTTCCACGCTTCTCCATCACTTGGGTGTGCCATTGTCCCTCTTTCTCTTAATCGAGAGTTTTTATGGTGCCAACTCATCTCACCTGCTATGTGTTTGGTTGCAAATAATCGTTGTAACCTTGGCGCAAGTGGGAAATAAGTCAGTGGCTTACAAGGTATTCGCTTCCGCCCACTTAAACTCTTTTTAACTTTATACCGAGAGGCATGACATTTGGTACTTTCTTCAAGATTAGTATTTTCTTCCCAAAAAAGCATGCAACCGGTAGGACATGCATCGATTTTCACATGGGGTAGTTGGAATCCCTTAAGCAAATTCTTAATCACTTAAAAATTGTGCGCCATTTGATTATTTTTTGGAATAATGTCACTAATGAACAACAAAAAACCATTGGCGCATCTAAGAGATAAGTTGTTCTCACATTTGAGTGCTACCAACCTAGCAGCCGCTTGCAACAAACTCATACTACTTCCCTCATACACTGGTTGTTCGACTTTATTTAACATTCTAAAAAAGGATGAAACTTGGGGATGTGGGGTATAACGAACTTCTTCATCGCTAAGGTCGTCGGGATTAAGTCGAGCCTCCATTATTTTCTCAACGTTATCACGTAATGCATCTTCAACCAACTCCCGGTAAGGATTCTCACTAACTACGATACTACTTGAACTCTCTTCGGTAGCTAGTTTCTCACCGTGATACTTCCATAAATAATAATTATCAGTAAAACCATTTGACCATAGATGATTTTGAACCTCCCTTTTCGATTAAAAAGCTAAGTTATCGCATTTCTTACATGGACACCTCATTTCACCGCCTAAATCCTTAAACTCACTAGATTGTTCCGCGAATTCAATAAACTCTTTCACGCCAATTGCAAATATCAGCTTGAGTTTCTTTTTTTTTGTCTAATCTTTCATACATCCACTGTCGTTCTAATCTTTTCATGTTATTATGTATCTACATTTCAATATATATATATGTTATATAAATAAATTATCTTATTTAGCAACAATGATAATCAATAATCACACACAGTAAATTAAACATTTATTATTATCTATATATATATAATTGTCAACAAGTAAAATTAATTTTTTCAAATGGGTCCTTATCACTCCAACCTAAACCCATCAATCTACGTTTTAAGTCAGTAGCAAACACCACTTGTAATTTATTAATGAGGAAAAAATTCGGCAGCAATTCCCCTTTGTTCTCTAAATACACAATGTTGAATAAATATTTACTCAACATATGCATTCAGAGAACATTAAAGGAATTTTTACCGAACTCTTTCCTCATTAATAAATCATAAGTTATGTGTTTACTACCTAAGTGACTTGAAACGTAGAAAGACAGTCCCAAAACGGGGACTATTCAAAAATTACTCCTAACGAGTAATTTTTGAACGGGTACTAAGTCAATATCAACACATGTAATAATTAGCTACTAACATTTAAATTAGCTCAATTGAACATGATTAATTCAATAATTAGCTACTATCTTAAATCAATTAAAGACAATCAAATTAACTAACAACAACAATAATTTCATCATCAAAAACAATAATGACTACTATCCTAAGTCATTTAAAGACAAACAAATGATTAAGACGGAGGGAGGAATTAACTAACAACAACAATAATTTCATCATCAAAAACAATAATGGCTACTATCCTAAGTCAATTAAAGACAAACAAATGATTAAGACGGAGGGAGGAATTAACTAACAACAACAATAATTTCATCATCAAAAACAATAATGGCTACTATCCTAAGTCAATTAAAGACAAACAAATGATTAAGACAGAGGGAGGAATTGAAATAAAGGTAAATATTTTACCTAATGATAAAAATAAGCAAGCACGGTGAAAGGCAACGGCGTCAAGTGACAGTGGTCGTCGTCGGAGGTAGGTAGTGGTCGTCGTCGTCGGATCTACGACAAATAAATAAAGAAAGATGAAGTAAAAAATTCAAAGGAGAAAAGTAATAAATTAAATGAAGGATTTAAAGAAACTTACCAAGGAAATACCGTCAGTTGGTGGTGGTAGTCGGCGGTGGTGGTAGGAGGTGGTATCTGAGGTGGTGGTTGTCGGATTTGGGGATTAGGTTTTAGGAAAATATCGAATTGGGGGAATGAGGGGGACGACAGTCTGATTTTTCTATTTAAAGAAAATCCTGACGAAAATTCTGTCAGTAATTCCGTCAGTTTCCTGAGTTTTCGAAAAGCTTACTGACGGAATTTCTGTCAGTATTTAAAGATTACTGACGAAATTTCCGTCAAAGGATAGTTTGACAGAGGCAAGCAAATTCTGATGTGAGAATATGTACTGACAGAAATTCCGTCAATAAAGTTAAACTTAGTTTGACTCTCCTGACGGAATTTCCGTCAGTAATTATTATTGACGGAAATTCCATCAGTGACCGTTAGTTAATTTTGCCACCATTAACTTTAGTCAATGCGCCATTTTGCATTGACGGAATTTCCGTCAGGACTAAAATTCTGTCAGTATTCCGTCAAAATACCGTCAGTTTCCCGAAATTACTGACGCATAATTTTTTCCGTTAGAAGGGAGGCTCACGAACCACTGCAATGTGGCTCCAGAGAGGCTGGATCCAAACCCCTTGCACATGCATGCTTCCTTCAAGGGACTTGTTGTTGTGACTACCATCATCTTCTGCTTGTACTGGTTGATTTGTCCAGGGGGTCATCAGTTCCATTATATAGCGTCATGACCGGCGGCTTGAATACTTTGGGCATGATAATGAGTGCTATGCCATCCATGAAAGGGGAATCAGCGTAGCTCTCAGGTGTGGCTTTCTCCATAGGGCGCGACATCCCCAGGATCTTGTTGATCATGTCCCTTAGTTCCTGGAGTTGTTGTTCCACTAGTCCTCCTTTCCTGTAACAAGGTTAGGAACACCAGGAGTAGGGCCAATAAAATTGCCTCTAAGTGTTGCTCTTCCTTTAATCTGCTCTCCTAAGTAGGGGATGTAGGTTACTCCGCTCTGCACGGGCTGAGTATGGATGATGGGCCTCCACTGGTGGGCTAGTGGCTGGCTCAGAGTACCTGCACCAAATAAAGGGTTAGTAACGAAGGAAGCACTAGAAGGCAAGTTACCAGGTGTTTGTGGATAGCCTAGGGGAGCGAAGTGGTTGGGTGTTGAGATCCCTGGCTCAACAGGCCCCACGGATCGAACTGGCAGCGGCGTCGCCAAGTCCAAGTGGGTCACAAGTTCATGCGGAATCTGGCGTCCTTGACTTGCACTAGGCGCCTCCTGGGATTGGTAGGTGGCTATGGCAGACATCTGGGCGCTGGGGCGGTTGGATGCTGAGTGCTGGTTCGCCAGGGCAGCCATCCTCTCCTTGAGATTCTGGTTGTCCCTCTCCGGATTCCTGATGGCATCATGAATGGCACACATTCCACTTATGAGGGTCTGCAATGGTTTTGACTGGTCTGGATCTAGATCCGCACAGCGCTGCTTTCCTGAACCTTCTGGGGCTGCTATCTCTGCTGGACCTAGTCTGACCCTGAGCGGTGACTTGCCCCGAACTCTGGCTGCTGGACTCTGGCACCCTTGGTGGTTTAGGTATCTTGGTGTGGATTAATGCCTCCTTCTGGAGAGTGGATGTGATAGGCTGGTTCAGACTGGCAGGGATACTGGGTGCTCCCGAGACTGACTGAGGATTCCCAGTAGAAGGTTGCATGGGGGAACCACTTGTATTGGGTGAACTGGATCCTGACATATTGACTTAGTCGCTTGGATTTTTGTTTTGACTGTAGATATTAACCACTATGCCCCACGGTGGGGGCCAAAATGTTTTGGTAAAAACTTACTAATTAGATGATTTCCTTGATAGGTGGATCAAAGTGGTTATTCTACTAGTACTAAAATAACGAAATAACGTAAGAAGAAATGCAAGAAGAGAGGTGACACAAGGAATTGGTGACGCGGAAACCCAATGTGGTAAAAACCGCGGGGGAGAGTCTTAATCCCTCCAAAGATATGGACTAAAAATGTAAAAGTACTTGCTGATGTGGTACAGAGTATTTGGACATAAATAAAGAAACAAGAGTGAATTTGCTTTGATAATTGCTCAGATGCTTGTATGCTGTTTGCGAGTGAGAGAATTGAATGTCCCCTGCTCATTTCACCTTGCCTTCCTTTTATAGTGCTCGTTCCGTATCCCAACGTCTCTGGTGGTATTGTTGCGAGATCCCTTCTACTGGTCCGAGTTTTGAGGGAGTTGTTGTTGACTTGGTAGAATGTGGTTGTTATGCAAGTGTGTTTGTTACTTTCAATCCAGGCCATTCATCTCATTTTACTTTTAATCAGGTTTATGCATTTGCTTGATCCATGTGCTCTCCTTTCATCCAATCGTTGTGTGCCACGTCATCGATCCATGAGTAGATTATTTGAGCCCCAACACATACTATGGTCCTAATGGAGATTATGATCATTGCCCTTGCTTGATTGAGGAGGGAGGTGTGATTCCTATTAAAAAGAAGCCTTTCAAAAATTTTAACATGTGGAGTAAGGTAGTTGATTATCATAAGGTAGTGAGATTAGGATGGTCTAAACAGATTTTGGGATCCCCAATGTTTAGAGAGGTTTCTAAAATGAAACAGCTTAAACCGCTCCTAAAAGTCTTGAATAAGAAGTTGTTCTCTGATATAGAGAGGGATGTTGATGTGGCATATGAAATGTTGGTGAGCTTTCTGAAAGAACTTCAACAAGATCCTTATTGCTATGATCTCATGGACAAGGAGCTCCAACTAGGGTCAGCTATAAAATGCTTGGAAAGCAAAAGAGGATTATTTAAGGCAAAAAGCTAAATGTCAATGGGCCAAGGATGGAGACACCAATACTGCTATGTTCCATAAGCTTATTAAACAAAGGCAAATCCAGAATAAGGTGTTCAGAATTGAGCGCATGAATGGAGTTACTTATGTTAAACCTAAGGACATCCAGAAGGCTTTTGAGGAATATTATCAGGATTTATTGGGATCTTGTGCTGATTCTTCTGATTTCTTTCCTAATATCATGAGGGAAGGACGTAGAGTTATGCAGGAGGATTGGGAGGGTCTCTGTCTTATTCCCTCTGATGATGAAATTAAGAAAATTGTGGATTCTATACCTGAGGAGAAGAGTCCTGGCCCGGATGGATATTCTAGCTGTTTCTTTAAAACTAGCTGGGGGATCATTCGTGAGGATTTCTGTATGTCAGTAAGAGATTTCTTCAAATAAGGTAAAATGCTAAAACAACGTAATGCTACTAATGTGGTGTTGATTCCTAAGAAGGAGAATCCATTGACTGTTAAGGATTTCAGAGCTATAGCTAGTTGCAATACACTTTATAAAATCATCTCTAAACTGTTGTGTGATAGACTCTCTAAAGTTCTCCCTGGTATTGTCAGTCCTTCCCAATTTGCCTTCATAAAAGGAAGGAGTATCATGGAGAATATTCTTATCAATCAAGATTTGGTTAGGCTTTATAATAGGAAAAATTCCTAACCTAGATGTCTGATCAAGGTGGATCTTAGGAAAGCTTATGACTCTATTGAATCGGTATTTGTTATAAGATTTCTTAAGAGTTTGAATTTTCCTAATATTTTTATGCAGCTAATACATCAGTGTATTACTACTACTTCTTATTCTATTATGTTAAATGGTATATTTTATGGCTATTTTTGGGGGAAGAGAGGTCTCAGGCAAGGGGATCCTCTCTCCCCTCTTTTTTTACTATTTGCATGGAGTACCTGAGTAGAATTCTCAATGTGATTGGTAATATGCCTGGTTTTAAGTTCCATTACCTGTGTAAAGGTCTTAAACTCAACCATTTAATGTTTGCTGATGACTTACTCATATTTTGTAAGGGAGACATTAAGTCTATTTTTATGATTGTTGACGGGTTCAGTAGATTCTCCAAGGCTTCTATTTTAAAGATTAATAATGATAAGTCTTATTTGATTATTAAAGGGGTGGATAAGGAGACTGAGGAGTTCATTCTTGCTAATACTGGTTTTACAAGGGGAAGTTTACCTTTTAAGCATCTTGGAGTGAATATTTCTCATAAAACATTGTCCAAGAATGATTGTAAGGTGCTGGTAGAAAATATGACTGCTAGAATTAAACGTTGGAATAAGAGAAAAATTTCTTATACCGGTAGATTAACCTTGGTGAAATCTGTGTTGAGTACTATTCAAACTTATTGGGTACAAATCTTTATTCTTCCTATGGGGGTTCTTGATAAACTAAAGGCGCTTGTAGGAATTTTCTCCGGGAAGGGGTGGACACCTACTCTAAGGCACCTCTAGTGTCCTGGAATATCCTCTATAAGAGTAAAGAGAGTCGTGGTTTGGGTATTTTTGATAGCAAAATTTGGAATGTTGCTGCTGTGGGCAAGCTTACTTGGTGGATTCTTCTAAAGAAAGATCATATTTGGATAAAATGGATGGATAAGATCTATCTGAAAGGGAGGAATTGGCTCACTTATGTTCCCAGTAGCTCGAGTTCATGGGCTTGGAGGATGATTTGTGCAGTCAGGGAATCTCTCAAAGCTGGGTTTATAACAAGGGAATGGCAGGAAGATGATGATAAGTACACTATCATGAAAGGTATAAATGGCTGACTGGTGATACAAACACAAGAATTCCTTGATGTTGTACTGTCTGGAATAGAATGAATATACCAAAGAACAACTTCATTTTGTGGCTGGCTAACAGAGAAATATTACTAACTCTTGATAGAATGCAGAGAATTGGTTTTGCAGGAAGTACCAATTGTTATTTATGTGAGACAACTGTTGAAGATCATCATCATCTCTTTCAGGAATGCTATTATGCAAAGAAATGCTATGAATACTTGGATGAATGGACTCATATTTCTCCCAAAGGAGGTCATACATCAGCAGCACTGATCAGAATGAGGAAAGTCTATTGGTCTATGGTGGCTGCTGTTTACTATGGCATCTGGATGAGCAGGAACAAGTGCAGAGTGGATTCCTATGTTATCAGGCGTGAGAAGCTACTCCAGGAAATCAGATGTCAGGCTAAACTTCGTTTGATACAATTGGAGCTAGGGAAATTAAAACATGAGGACTTTAATTGGTGTAGAGCTAAGGAGTTAATGTAGTTTAGTTTGTTGATCATCTATGATTGTAATGTTAATTGTGGGTGATTACACTTGAATTGTAAAGGATGATGTATTGATTGGCCATGGGTCTTATTAATCATGCTTACATTTGCACAAAAAAAAAGAAGGAAATGTATGCTGAAATGTGAGAAGGGAGGTGGAGATTTGTGTTGGGTTTCTTTTGAGAAGATAAGTAGTAATAGGCCCATTATTCAAGATGAGTGTTTACCCACTCGGATTTTCGAGTAGAGTCCGATTATGGGATTATAACGGCTTGAAATGCGATAGTTTCTACCCACATAAACTAAATTCAATTTAAAATTAATTTAAAGCTACGAAATCATAAACAATCAATTTAAAATATTTTAACCAATAAAAGTAAAAGATAATTTTATAAAATTAACGACTTTAGTAAATACCCATTATTATAAAATCGGGGATGCTACAATCATCCCTCATTTTAAAAAGTTTCCTCCTCGAAACTTGAAAGCAGAAACAAAAAGTTACAAGAACAAAAATCGGTTTCGCAAAAGTGACATCCAAAACATTTACAAGGAATGGTATTTAAGAAACAAGACCTTTTTTCCCAAAAATGTATAAGAAAAGTTTTTGAAAGTGCAAGTCTCTTTCGATCTGGGGAACGAAATAGCTTTTGTCGTGCACACAAGAAGACTAATTTTCCAAAGTAAAGACAAGATTAATTTAAAATCATACGATGATAAGTGCAGAACTAAATATTAGACGTCTCCAATAAAGAGTCCTAGCATTCAACCAAACGCAAAATCCAAAAGAAGGGTAACATAAATCCATTTTCGCAAAACATGAGTAGAAATATCCATTTTTAGACTTCTATGAAATGATAGATATGAAACACAACATAAAATTTGAAAATTTTCTCAAAGAATAAACTCAGGATAACAAGACATTACACGCACACAAAGGCAACTTGATCATCCCAATCACAAATCAAGGTAATAAAAGATACACACAACGAATAAAATGAAACAAAAAGGCTTATTGAAAAGAGTAAAAGTGGGTAGAAGGACAATGTCCAAAGGCTAACAAATTGAATAAGAGTCAATCTGAGAGGCAAAGAGAGGAATGGTAAACATAGACATATTTTATTTCTGAAAGAAAAGTTATCAAGATGGATAAGAGAGAAATGAGCGATAAAGCTTACACTCAAGGGAAAGAAAATCTATACAAGAGGAAAACCTAGATACTCTACTCCAAATATTAAAACCATCATGATCGAGTTCTCGGGCAATTTACAAACCTATCTTATAGCCACACCAATATAAAGAACTTCCTTAAATAGACATCACCAACTCCACTGATAAGCTAGTCCTCGAAAGAATGTAACTCACCTCAGTCACAACTTACAAAATTTCAATCATTAGATTTCATAGACATTCTTTACAATTACGAGAACAAAGTCACTAACACAAATATCCACTATACAACTAGCACCAACTAAGGTCTATCGACGAGAAAAAAAAAAAACAATCAATGATCCACTATGAACGATTCTATAATACATTCAACAACCTTAATTCAATCATTATTACACCCAAAGCAACTAACATGAATAATCATATCTAGAAAACCATAATTGCCATCCACCACAAGACGAATGGGTTTACCAATACAAATTTTTTAATCCATAACAACTGAATACTCACTATCTAAGGCTTGCAATGAACATTTCTCGATCTCAAAATGTAATACTTCAAGAAGGGACAATTACTAGCTCTACACCACACATGGCAATGAGACGACTTTTCAAAATCACCTAGCTCACCTAAAACTCCAAATTCAACGGTTTTACTTATGAAAATATTCCTCAAAATTTGTACCCAATCTTAATTACCCCAAAGCAAAGTCCTTTTTAGGATCCAACATTTAAAAACGACGAATTCCCAAAGATTTCTAAAGCTAATATTATAAATTTCAACAAAATCAAACTATAATCACGATCAATTCGATTCTCGAAATAGCACTACAACATTACGCTCAAAAATCTAGAGCCACCAAAAGAGTACACTACCACCATTAAGGTTCATTATAAAGCTTAAGCTTTATTTTCCATGATCAAATATCGACATAAAATTTGCTAGACATATATTCTAGATCAAGAATCTCATAATAGATTACACTTATTCTCTGCGCCAAACAAAAGGATATTCAATCCACTAGAGGAAAGATGGAGCAAAAAAGAGTTAGGGATTGATAGGGAATCTCAAGGAGAACACGAGTATAATCAGCTACAAAATTAAAAGAGAGGAACGTTGAAAATAACGGGGTGAAAAGCAAGAGACAAAGCTAATAATAGGGTTATGAAGATATCGGAGTAAGAAAGAAGATATGAGAATGCGATTTCTTAAAGATCAATTTCGACAAAAACTTGCAAGAAAGGAAATGGAAACTGATAATGGTACGAGTAAAGTTATTTAATCCACAAAATTTCTCCTTTCAAACTTAGGGCGATACCAAAACAACTTATCCCTCTAATAAAGGTCTCTCAAAAGGAACCATCCTAACAAAAATCATTAAAAGAAGGTACACACTCACCAAAATCCGACAAATCGACTATTTTCAAATTCATTCATCTTTTCACATAACACGAATTCCCAAATGCTGAATTGCAACTCAAGCATAATAACATTTCTTTGACTCCAAATTTTGACACACCCTCAAAGGCTTGCATATACTAGGTCCGTTACAACACATATAGCCTACGAGCTCACTATTTCCACTACAACCTCGAATCAAACATCATCATCAATGTCCCAAAATAGTTCCTTCAAGGTTCACACCATCGAACTTTACTCCCAATTCAATCCTCAAGCAACAAAGTTCATCTTACCATAAAATCTTACTACCTCAAATGAATCTTTGATACTATAAATTAAGATCATATCTTTAAATCCAAGAATTATAGCCAAATATTTTTCCACAATGTTTATACCCAAAAACACACACTAGGAAACCACAAGAAGTCACTTAGTCTCAAAGGCATTTTACAACTCAAGGTATGATTCAATTTTCCACTTACTTTAGCTAATCTCACATACGCATGATCCACAAAGCAACACTAATATTATCAAACTCCTATATCCAAGAGATTAGGTCACCAACAAGCTTAAAAATCTAAGGCCATGTATTTAGCCTTACACCATTAATTCCCAAAAATCACTCACATATATATCATGGCAAACATCTATGCACTAGAGTCTCACAAGCATATTACACTACACTCTCCCCTGATACAATAACTTAACTATTCGAGGTGAAAGTCAAATTCACACAACTTTCCTCATAGTCTCAACTTCATTCAACTAAAGCTAACCTTCAACAAATCTAAAGGGAAGGTATCAACAACAAATCAAAAGGAGAAGGTAAGCTACGATACGGGTAAGAAGGATCTTGAATGAGATAAAAACAAACTTCATTCGTGATTGTCGTTCTTCAATCTTCGGCAAATGGTACTTCTTATAGCTATCACTCGATCAATCTTGAGACATTAGAACCAAGAAAACATAACATCACTCAAAACAATCAACAAACAAGTTACAACATAACAAACTTCAAGCATGCGAAAGACTACCTCCTTAGGTCCTCAAGACTACCTTCTTAGTTATTTAAGGTTGGGGTCAACAAGTGTGCGTCGGGAGCGTTATAACTCTGAAACCAACTATGACACCCTGCGATTTCGCAATAAAATAAACACATAGATTTGCAGCGGGAAATACGAGATTTTAAAAACCTTTAAAGTAAAACCGCAAATGTCACAAAAACATGAGAACCAAAACTTATTTTAATATATCATTTATACAAATTATAACTTAGATTAATCCAAGGGATCGGGGATCCCTTGATAACTACACAGTTAAGATAATAAAACTAATATAAATAACAACGCTAAGGGTAAATCGTTGCAAGTACAAAGCTCGCTAACTCACTCGTCAAAATCCCATGCAACACCGACCTGTAACCTGGTCATTCATTAAACATGAATGCCACAGTCAGTGGAGAGTAACTCGGGGTTCTCCCAGCCATATAACATTAAAACGTACATATCAAGACCATATAAACATACATTATCATCATTAAATATAAACAATATCATCATATATATATATACAATATCATCATCATATATAAACAATATCATCATCATAGATAAATAATATCATCATCATGTATATACAATATCATCATCATATATAAACAATATCATCATCATATATAAACAATATCATCATCACGTATACATCATTATTATCAACTAACCAAGACTTAGGGAAGACTTACCTTGGCAACGATATCGCTACTAACGGCTTGCATCTCACAGTTAGTGACCATATAGTCGAAAAGGTTGGGGACACGACTTACAAGAAAGCACAAGGCATTTAAACTTCTATTTCACAACCCACCAGTCATCATGAATATGCAAACACACTATCACGGTAAATGACATGAAAAACTATAGACCTTAATTAAACTCCTCTAATTAGTTACTAAATTACTTGTTAATTTAGTGTAATGATCTATGTAACATGCATGCAAATATAAAGACATTATATAAAAGATGAAATTTCTTCACATTGATAATGAAAAAATTGGGCACAATAAGAACTCCTTCTTATTGTTCTTGAGCAAATGTAGGAAATGATCCTCCAACAATCTTCAAATAAGAAGACCTCCTTCAAGTTGCACCCAAGATTTACCCAAATAATCTTACCTTATTATTAACTAGATAATAAGATAGATATTATACTACTAATATTAGTATATATTAGTACTCTAGTAATACTTAATACATATTAGTATTGTGAGAGTTTTAGTGAGAAGATGAATTTTAGAGAGATATGTGAATTAAGCACAAAATCAAGTAAATGAAAAATGAACAACTATTGTCCATTTTATAGCCATTTTGGCCGGACCATGTATGTCCCAAATGGCCTCTTATTTTGTTATTTTATTCACATGCAATGTAGTAGAGTGTAGTAGTGTTTGTAATGATTTTGGAATGCATGATATGCCATTATCATAAGGTGTTGTTTGCATAAGAAAGAACAATTATCATCATTACTACTACTACCATGACCAGCCATATTTGGCTCAATATGGTCCATTTTGATTTTTGATATTTGTCCCACAAATACTTATTAATCATATGTTTAATTATCTTATATAATTAAGTGTTAATTTGATCATATAACATTTATATGACACAAATTAATAAACAATATGTACTTAACATTTAAGTGATATTTTACCATTATATAAATATATAATGTGTCCTACAATGCTCAGTTAATTTATTTTACAACTCCTTGTAAATATAATTAACTAATTACCTCTATCTCAAAACCTCAACTAATTTAGTAATTTAACGATTAATTACTAAGTTAGATCTTATTTAATCATATTAAAATAAGATATAAATTTATTAGTCAATTATTACATAATTGAAAAATAAACTTAATCAAATTTGAGTTCCTAACTCGTTTTCTAATAATTAACTCTCGTACATATCAAATATATGTAATTTACTAATCAACTGTATCATATACAAATAATTAGTTACTATTTGGGTCTTATCCTATAGGTGTGACCGAAAGGGATAAGTTGATCACCGCCGTCATACGACAATAACATCAAACTCTAGTCAGCCAACCGTAATGATTTACGTTAATCAACTGACTAATCATAAATATATAGTCAATAAATATCCCAATTATATTCCTTAATGAGATTTTTTAAGTGGCGCACTATTGTGGAGGACACATAGTCCAAGAATCTCCCACTTGTCTGACACAAGTGTGCGTCACCAATTCTCTTGTCTCTTTATCATATCTCCCACTCAACGCAAGGTGTCTTTCAGGTCGCACTTACGATTGATTATATCTAGAGTGTTTTTCTCGATATGGAGAGTAACTGTCTGACTGGAAAACCTACCATAGATCTCTTTCCAAGCGTGGCCACGCATTTACAACAACTACTCCTCGAGTGGCCTGAAGATGTGTGTACCCAACGTGGGTGGACAATCCATGTTGACTCATCTACTCTGTATGATGCAGATCACCATGATCCAGAAGATGTCCATCGGCCTCCTTTCACGGCACGACCTAGAACACACACCAAAACCAATCGTAAACTGCACCGACTCAGATAGACGGTCACCAGTCAAAAGAATCGACTTATAGGAATAAGATAGAAGACCCTGCCACGACCAGGCATCAAATAATTGATTTAAGGGTCTCTACAAAGGTCACTGTCCGACAGAGTGTCATATAGTCTGTCTATGTAATCGACCAGCCATCTGCATGACCCCATGGTGCTAAACCAACCATCGATCGACTTATAATCTAGTCACTTCGAGACGTCACCTTACTGAGTGACTTGGGACAAAATACTAAGTTCATCCTATTCACTTGAATAGGGTCCAACATTGTCTTACAATCTATTCGGATAAACAAAGTATTAAATTTAGTCAAACTAAATAAAAGAGTTTATAATAAAACTTAAACAATGAATGCAATTATCATATATGAAATAATTAATACAACATCCAATTATTGCATATTACATAATCTAAAGGAATTCTGGTACTCGTCTCAATCCCATTGTGACGACATAGCCATCATGCTTAGCCTTTGATAATGGCTTTGCTAAAGAATCAGCAATGTTATCATCTGTCCCAACCTTACAAATGTCAATCTTCTTTCTATCCACGTAATCTCTAATTACATGATATTTCCTAAGTACATGGCTACACTTATTACTAGACTTGGGCTCTTTTGCTTGAAAGATAGCCCCACTGTTATCACAATAAATCGTGATAGGATCTTTGGCAGTAGGGAATGCAGCTAGTCCTTCCAAAAATTGTCGAATCCACACAGATTCCTTTGCAGCTTCAGACGCTGCAAGGTACTCTGCTTCAGTTGTAGAATCCGCTGTAACGCTTTGCTTGAAACTCTTCCAGCAAACAGCTCCTCCATTCATCATATAACCATAGCCGGATTAGGATTTCATATCATCCCTATCTGTCTGGAAACTGGCGTCTGTGTAACCCTTTATACGTAACTCTGTCTCACCTCCAAACACTAAGAACGAATCCTTGGTCCTTCTCAAGTACTTAAGGATTTTCTTTACGCCTATCCAATGATTCTCACCAGGATTTGCTTGGTAACGACTTGTAAATGCTCAAAACATAAGCAACATTGGGACGAGTGCACATCATAGCATACATGATTGATCAAACAGCGGATGCGTAAGGGATCAATTTCATGCGTTCAATCTCCTCGGGTTTGGTAAGGCACTCTGAGTTGCTCAAAGTGATCCCAATACCCATAGGAAGAAAGCCTCTCTTAGAGTCTTTCATGTTGAACCGATCAAGAAATTTATCAATATAAGTTTCTTGACTTAATGCTAGTATCTTTTTAGATCTATCCCTATAATCGGATACCTAAGATGCGATGGGCCTCTCCTATGTCTTTCATTTGGAAATGAATCCCTAGCCACTCCTTCACAGAAGTGAGTATTGTTATATCATTCCCAATGAGTAGTATGTCATCTACATACAAGATTAGAAAAGTTACTTTACTCCCACTAAAATTCATGTATAAACATGGTTCCTCGACATTTCGAGTAAAACCATTTTGTTTAATTACATGATTGAAACGATGATTCCAACTCTTGGATGCTTGTTTAAGACCATAGATCGATCTCTTAAGTTTGAATACCTTCTTAGGGTTTGATGGATCCACAAAACCTTCAGGTTGTGTCATGTACACTTCCTCTTCTAGAATCCCATTCAAGAAGGCGGTTTTGACATCCATTTGCCAAATCTCATAATTATTAAATGCGGCACCCGCTAAGATAATCCTTATGGATCAAAGCATGGCGACTGGGGCAAACGTTTCGTCATAGTGAAGACCATGAACTTGGGTGAAACCTTTTGCCACCAATCTAGCTTTGTAAACATCATTATGTTTATCTATGCCGCTTTTGATCTTATAGATCCACTTACACTGAAGAGGTCTTACCTCCTTAGGTAAATCAACCAAGTCCCATACTTGATTGTCGTACACAAAAAATCTATTTCGGATCGCATGGTTCCTAGCCATAGCTTTGAGTCGGGACTAGAAATGGCTACTTTGTAGGTAGTAGGTTCATTAATTTCAAAAAGTAACACATTAAAGTCACCACCTTCCTCTATAATACCAAGGTATCTATCAGGTTGATGAGTAATTCTGCTTGACCTCCTAGGTTCCGAAGGAATTATGACCGTGTCAGACAAAGAGGGAACGTTTTCCTCGTTTTCTTCTACGTCCTTTTCGGTTTGTGACTCTTGGACTTCATCAAGTTCAAATTTTCTCCCACTCTGTCTTTTAGAAATAAAATCATTTTCTAAAAATACTCCATCACGAGACGCAAACACTTTGTCCTCGTGTTTATGGTAGAAGTAATAACGACGTGTTTCCCTTAGATATCCTACAAATAGACATTTGTCGGATTTGGGTGCGAGTTTATCGTCAGACTTATTCTTAACAAACGCCTCGCATCCCCAAATTCTCATGAGCGACAAATAAGGGACTTTGTAACAAC